>VUQI01005933.1:0-11108 GCA_015106735.1 Paratilapia polleni
TACAGCTGGGTATCATCTGCATAGTAATGAAAATGTATGCTGTGTTTTCTAATAATACTGCCTAAGGGAAGCATGTATAATGTAAATAGAATTGGTCCCAGCACAGAACCCTGAGGAACTCCATAATTAACTTTAGAGTGTGAAGAAGACTCCCCATTTACATGAACAAATTGGAGTCTATTTGATAAATATGATTGAAACCACTGTAATGCAATTCCTTTGTGATACCAAACATATTGCATGCTTCAAATATTTCACATTAGAAATATTTCTATTTTAGGAAACTAATTTGAACCATTACTGCTCAGACAGGTTTTACATCAAACGTGTTTACATGCTCTGAAAAATGAACTTCTGATCATTTCAAAAAAGATGAAAACACACTTGTCTGTTGTTGTCAGATCCTGATGTCGGAGCCCGGGAAGCTGAAGCAGAAGATCAACGTGTGGTTGGAGGACTACTGGAACATCACGGACCTGGTGGCTATCTCGGTCTTCATCTTTGGGTTCCTGCTGCGGCTGGAGCCCGAGCCCTTAATGGGATACGGCCGTGTCATCTACTGTGTCGACATCATCTTCTGGTACATCCGAGTCCTCGACATCTTCGGAGTCAACAAGTATCTGGGCCCCTACGTCATGATGATTGGCAAGATGGTAGGACACCGTGCAGGTTTTCAATCTTTTTCAAGTTTTTATTCAGGGAACCCCACTTACAGTTAGATTACACAGCTGTAAGTAAAGGTACCATTAGTCCTGCATTTAAAACCCCACACAACTACAAGTACATAGTATTATCAGCTTCATGTAAAGTACCAGCAGTCAAAGTACACAAGTGTTATTTATATATGACTAAACGGTGCAATATTTGACATTGTCTCTGAGTCCACTTTGACTCTGTTAAATGTCTTGTGTCCCTGCATGTCTCCAGATGATCGACATGTTGTACTTCGTGGTTATCATGCTGGTGGTGCTGATGAGTTTCGGTGTAGCTCGGCAGGCCATCCTCCACCCAGACGAGGAGCCCACGTGGCGTCTGGCTCGCAACATCTTCTACATGCCCTACTGGATGATCTACGGAGAGGTGTTTGCCGACTCCATAGACCGTAAGACTAGAATCCATAGTAAGACACCTGTTAGTCCCCTGTCCTCACGCTAACCTCACCCACCTCTCCTCTCCATATCCCGTCCTCAGCCTCCATAGACTCAGTTAGTCCACGGCCCGCTGTCCTCACCCTCCACAAACCAGCTGACGTTTAGATATTCACTGCAGTTTATTGGTCTCTTTTTGACCTGTATTTAATTTTACTGTGGTCAGTTTTTTGTTAATGATTCAGATACTGCAAACTCATTTTATTTTTCCCCCGAAGTTCATTTGTTGTGTTCATTGTGGCATTGTGATTGTCATACTCTCCTTTATTAGACATTATGATATCCTTCAGTGGCTCCAACATGAAGTCTTTTTTGTTTGTGATGATTCTCGGTTGATTATTTTTCTGTGTCTTTGCTTCCTTCCTTCTTACCTTTCGCTGCTGATGGACAGTTTATGCAATGGAAATCAACCGTAAGCATCTAAAAACCCATTTAAACAAAGCAGTCAGTGTTAATGTGCTCATCTGTATGCTTGAGATCATATACAGCTAATCTCATATTATCATGAAATGTGAGTTTTATTATCTACTAAACATCAGTTGCTGTCCTTGTGATTTTAAACTCACTGCCCTTCACTTGTACAGAGAGCCTGTTCACCTTCTGTTAATCCCATTGAACCGAAATAGGCTGAAATTGACCTTTCAAAGGAAGCTCACAAGGTTCAATACATTTGAATGGAGCTAGCAGCTAAAATAATTATTTACACTTGCTTCTGGACTAAACAACAGCAACATCCTAAAAGGAAAACAAAACTAGCTCCCACAAAAAATGAATAATCAGCATTATGTTATTTCACAAGTGCCCTCTATGAAACAGGAGCCGCTGAGTGTGGGAGTTGTACCCGATTTAGAAATTCTCTGGTAACACTCATGAAAGCTCATAATATCTCATAAAAGTGCTTTGTGTTGTCTTTTGCGCCTGTTGTATTTTACTTTCCATGTCACAGATTTAATGTGTGCCTCAGTCTACTGTGCCCTTTTTCAGTGCCGTGTGTTTTACTGATCAGTGAAATAATACCTGAACGTCTGTGTGTGTGTTTGTGTCTCAGCTCCGTGTGGAGACAACTTGTATGATGAAGATGGGAAGAAGCTTCCTCCCTGTATCCCTGGAGCATGGCTCACTCCCGCCATCATGGCTTGTTACCTGTTGGTAGCCAACATCCTGCTGGTCAACCTGCTCATCGCCGTCTTCAAGTCAGTACACTGACCTGTAATCTACAACAGAGACACTGACTCAGAAAAATCTCAGTTTAAAAAGGATGCAGCAGGACATTGTTTCCAAAATAAATGCACCTAGTTAGTTTCTGTGTCAGTTAAAAGCTTTTTATCTCTCCTTATGTGTTCATTTCAGTTTTGGGAGTAAAGAAAGACGATAACAACAGAGGGTTAGTTGAATAAAAAGATGATAAAATAACAAAAAATAGGGATGATGCAAAGGATGAGCAGAAAAGAAGGGAAACAGAGCAAAAACAATGACAAAAAATACAGAGGATGACAAAGGTTAGAGTGTGAGAAATGAAAGAAGGATAAAGAAACAAAGAAAAGATAAACAGTGTGTTTGTTTTACTGCATATTGAATGTAAAAAATGAATCTACAAGCTAACCAAAAAGACAACTTTTTTTAGACGTTTCAAACAGGACACAATAATGGTGCTCTGAAACCCATTAGGCCTGGGATTATGGCAGCATTTACTTTATATACTTTGCATGTTCATGAAGTTCTGCTTGGGTCTAAGTGACATTCATCGTCCACGCGGAGGATGCATACATTGTTTGTGTCCTTATAGTTCAAATTCTGTGTGAACCTTATTGTCACAGCAAATTGTGCCGACGTCCAAAAGGAGCCTCGTGTTCACCCCTTGATGACAAATTTTTCATCACTCAGAACCAAGCAGACTCTTGCACACTAACACTTTAATACAACATTCAATTTGAACTTTGACCTCAGCTATTCTGAACTTTAACCTCTGTGGTCTGTTAAAGGGCTGCTTGGCCAATAGAAACAAAACATCCAGCTGGCAGCAGGCACAGAGGTAAAGTGGAGGATGAGCTGATATTATTGGTGCCATACCACACAAATTTATGTCTATATCAAGACCTTGATAGGTAATCTTTTCTCTTTTCTATCCAAGCAGACATGTCAGGTGTGTGTTTTAACAGTCAGATAGCTTGTTTTAGGCAGACAATATGTCTAAACTGCTTAGATTTATAATGTGTCCCCTCAGTTGCTCTACAGAGGTACAGTAGAGGTGTGCTGAACTCAGCAGCCACGGCAGGGAATGCCACGTCCTGTGTGAAAAACCCACCGTACTCAGTTAACTGGTGGGAAGAAAAAAATAATCAGAAACTATTTTCATCATGGTTTGAGTTCATCAGTTCACCTTGAAGTTAAGTGTGAAATGATGAATAAATAATAAAGAGATTTCCAGCGCTAACTTAGATCTTCTTCCTCCACAGCAACACCTTTTTTGAGGTGAAGTCCATCTCTAACCAGGTGTGGAAGTTCCAGCGATATCAGCTGATCATGACCTTCCACGACCGCCCCATCCTGCCCCCACCACTTATCGTCTTCCCCCACATCTACATCGTCCTGAAGAGGCTGTGCTGTCACTGCAGACGGAGGACGGAAGGAGAGTATGACGACCGCGAGAGACGACTGCGTAAGACAGAGACTGCCACAGTCAGAGCCTGATAGCACTTAAAGTCTGGATCCTGTTCAGTCTTTCAGCTACTCAAAAAATTTGATAGTTAAAGATGTAATGTGTTCTAATCACATTAATAACACAGATTTATGGGCCATTCAGCAGACATCACTCTGCATGAATGTATTTTACCAGACTGGAACTGGCTATTGAAACCATACCTACCTGTCTGAGACACACACTGCACTCACTTGTGTTTGTGTGCTGAGTTTAAATTGCTGTGTTCCCTCAGAGCTGGTTCTGAATGCAGACGAGCTGAAGAGTCTGCATGAGTTCGAGGAACAGTGTGTGGAGGAATACTTCAGAGAGAAGGACGACGAGAAGCAGTCGTCCAACAACGAGCGAATCAGAGTCACATCTGAAAGGTTTGTGTTTGTCTCTACATGTAATCTGTGGAGGACCGAAACTGCCAGAATGAAAAATTATTACATTATTTTTCTCAACCTCTCTTGTGGTATAAACTCACAGCAAGACATCATACCTTATGCCAAATTCTTGTAATATCACTCTCAGACAAACCCAAAAAGAAAAAAACAAAAAAAACAGCACATCACAGCACCGAGTACTCATGTCGTGTGTTCAGGGTGGAGAACATGTTCATGCGTCTGGAGGAGGTGAATGAGAGGGAGCACTCGATGAAGGCATCCCTGCAGACGGTGGACCTCCGCCTGGCTCAGCTGGAGGAGTTTTCCAACCGAATGATGAATGCTCTGGAGAAGCTGGCGGGTGTCGACCGGGCCGAGCTCGTCCGCACGCACTCCAGAGGTTCGTCCGTGTGCGAGCCGGGCACTCTGTTCCGGCAAGGCAGCATCAACAGTGCCGACGGGTACAGCCTGTACCGATACCAGCTGGACCACGACGACAGGACGTCAGTGTACGGAGACATGGAGGGAAACGACAAGAGGGTCCAGCAGAGTCCAGAGAGACGTGGAGGGAACACCGAGGGAGGAAACAAAGCAGGTAGGACCAGAGACAAGTCTTTATTGGTTACAGTATACCAGAAGAATGAAGGCAAATGATTATTTCCTGTTTGAACTTCTGTTTTTAGGTGATGTGAAAGAGTTCAATTCAACTCTGGAGGTTCAAGGAGTGAGGGACACTCAGTCTCTGTCAAACGTAGACATCCTGATCTCTCCCTGTGACCAGGACCTCAAATCCCCCCAGACCTGCTCCACTTCACTTCAAGGTGACCCGGCCTACGGTGATAAAGACAGATCGGCAGAGAAGAGCCGACTGGAGACAGCAGTGTCCTTTCCTCTAGAGAGGTCAAAGGTCACACAGTATTTATCCTCTCCGACCCTCAGCAGCTCTCCATCCTCTGTCAAGAAGTATATCAGCAGCAACATCTACAGCTCTCTGCAGCAGGACCATAATTGGGCCACTGGGCTGACCAGCGAGGAGTCCAAAGAGAAAGTAAATGAGACCAAGCTGCCAGGCCACGAACAGGAGGGTGACAATAATAATACAGAGGAGGAGGAGCTGCTGATAGGGGAGGACCGGATGTACCCAACACTCCGCTCGAAGAGTCTCAACACCAATCCAAGAAAAATGAAGAAGAGGAAGGAGGACGAGGAGACACCTCGCACGACCAGCAGCGTCAAAGATCTAGTGTCAGCATTCAGTGGGGGGCCATGAGAACATGTGCGAGGACCAGGTCCAGAAACTCTGAGAGCTCATCCCGAAGGACTGAGATTAGCTCTGAACTCAGTGGGGATGAACAAAGCAGCTCCAATATTCCTGAATCAGTAATGACTCTAAAACTCTGAAATAACTGCTAAGCCTGAAGTCACAGCCCCACCCACCCCTTTCCTCCCCCACACAAACCTCCTGCATTTTCATTAAATTTCAAAAAACAAAGTAAAAAATAAAAAAGCGTTAAATGCAACTAATCACAACCAACATAGTATCTTTATTGAAACACTGCCTGCAGTATTTGGTCTGTCCCATTACATTACACTATCACATATCATCAGATGTTTAGTCTGCCCCTTTAGCGCTGATAACACTTGGGTCAGAACCATAAACAGTATGAAAACTGGACGTAGATACCATGATGTCACCCAACGGTAACTGAAGTCTTAAACCGAGCATTTTCTCTGTCACCATTTGGACAGATGGTAGCAGAAGACAGTGACAGGCTTAAGATTGGCATCTTGTCAGCCAATGAGCATACCCTGGATAATCCTCCTTTGTTGACTCTTATAATGAACATAATTTACTAAATGAACTTGTTTTATTCTGTATGAACAGAAACTGACGATTGAGCCAACAGGAAAGTGTTTATTGAGGTCACAGAAAAAGTTAGCCAAGGGTCTTTTGCCCCAGGACTTCTGTACAACTGAAAGTTGTTTTTTTTCAACCAACTGCCCCATGCTGTACATTAAAATGAATGCAGGTTGAAGACACTTCGGCGCTGGCTTCACTTTTCAGATACAGAAGATACAGTGGTGTGAAAAAGTATTTGCTACCCTTCCTGATTTTTTTTTTTTTGAAAATGTGTCACACTTGCATGTTTCAGATCATCAAACAAATTTTAATATTAGACAAAGATATCCTGAGTAAATACAAAATGCTGTTTTTAAATGAGGATTTCATTTATTAAGGGAAAAAAGATATCCAAACACACCTGGCCCTGTGTAACTGTGGAGGAATTTTGGCCCACTCTTCATTGCAGAATTGTTTTAATACAATCACATTGGAGGGTTTTCCAGCACTGAACGGTCTGTTTAAGGTCATGCCAAAGCTTCTCAGTCAAATTTAAGTCCAGATTTTGACTAAGCCACTCCAAAACCTTTATTCATTGTCTTGCTGCATATCCCAAGTGCTCTTGAGCTTCAGGGAACAAACTGATGAGCAGACATTCTCCTTCAGGATTTTCTGGTAGAGAGCAGAATTCATGGTTCCATCAATTACAGCAAGTCGTCCAGGTGCTGAAGCAGCAAAGCAGCCCCAGACCATCACACTACCACCACCATGTTTGACTGTTGGTATGATGCTCTTTTTATGAAATGCTGTGTAAGTTTTGGGCCAGATGTAACAGGATGCAAACCTTCCAAAAAGTTCAACTTTTACTTTTTCACAGAGGGCCAGGTAGATTTGGATAGCTTTTTTTCCCGTAATAAATGAAATTGTCCTTTAAAAACTCCATTTTGTATTTACTCATGTTATGTTTGGCACTCTGTAGGAGACAGACACAGACTTCCTCATACTCTATGCCATAATGTGTTTTTCACAAGATGTACAAATAAGAAATTTACCCAACCTTTATTTTGACAAGGTGCCATACTGAGACCAAGCTACATTTGTATTGAAAGACAAGTGAAATTAAAAAGCAGTGAAATTTGAATGACTGTGTTTTTTTAATTAATTTATTTATTTTATATATATTGGGGTCAATATGACACTTTTTTGTTTTTTAAGAAAAAAGACAGTTACTTGAAATTACTGGAAACTAAACACAAGAATCAAAGTGTGCAAATGAGCATTTAAGTACTAATATGGATTTTAATTAATAAAAACTGCAATTTGTATTAAAAAAATATTTTCATTTTATACATTATGCAAATTAAATGTGACTTTTCTGAAACAATAATAATGTGTTTTTTTCTCAGATGGCATTCATTACACAATCACATTTTAAGAAGAAATAAGTTAACATTTTGCTAGGATTCTTCTTTCTTAGAGTAGTTTTTTTTCCTCAGTCTTACAATCAGTAGTCCTTGTATGTTAAATATGTTTGTAGGATGATGGTTAAAGTTACATCTGTGAATGTGTAATTTAGCTAAGAATAGCCACAAACATTTCTATCATAAAAGAAAGTGTTTTCAAGTATGTGTGGATTATCTTACATAACATTACAAAGACATACAGTACATCTCAGCACAAATTAAAAGTGTGGTACTTCCTGGGTCCAGAAATACACCTGTGAACTTTGATTCAAACAAAAGTGTTTCTGTTGACAGGAAAGACTTAAACTTAAGGACCACACAAAGACAATGAGGAACGAGACCGGACTACAAATCCAGGATTAAGAGGTTCAGTTTCACTGAATGTGGTGCTGAAAGTGTGGAGGTGGATCGGACTGTTGGAGGAGATTTTGTAGAAGGACAGAATGCCAGCAGGACGGTCCAAATACACAGCTACTCTTTCGGAGACAGAGGAGGAGATGGATATTTTTATGTTATTGTGCCAGGCAGAGAAATGGCCATTAGAGCACTCCAGACTCCAGGACCAAACATTTGTTCCAAACACACAGTCATCATTGTTTCCTCTCCCTCCGTAAGCTACTGATATATCAACATGTCCTCTCCACTCAACGTCCCAGTAACAGCAACCAGTCAGAACATTTCTACACAGCAGCTCAGTACAGACACAAAATCTGCCTAGATTAACAGGATAGGATTGAGCTTTGTCCACATATGTCACAGTCTTGTTATTGTCAGACAGCTTGAGGTTTCTGTGTGCTGTGTTTCCATCCAATTCCATTTCACAGGCATCTGATGAAGAGTAAAAGTCTTAATACTGCTTAAATACACAATCTATTATAAGTAGTGTGTATTTACTATATAATTATAATGTGGTATTTACATTTGAAATGCAGCTGTGTATTTTTCTAAACCAGGAATTACTATCATCATCATCATTATTGTTGAGTAAGAAATATGATGAATATGGTTAGCAATAGCAGAAGGCATCCAGCAATAGCCAAAGAACATGTAGTATATATTAAGTTGACAAATAACAAATAACATATTAGCTTGACATCTTAGAGATTTTAGAGGACTGCACATCTGCATTGGTTGTATACCTAAGAGTCTTTGGCACTCTGTGTAGCCAAAGACCTGTGCAAACAGACACACATTAAGCATGAATTCTGCTTAATAATTTTCCAGTCACAATGACAAAAACCAGAAGCTAAATCCCAAATGAAACTCTGGATAAATTTGTCTTTGTACTTCAGTCAGAAAATGTAAAATTATTAACATAAGTTCTCAGAAAACAAACTTGCACTCACACTTCCATAGACCTGGTTTCAGTCTCTGAGGTCCACAACAGTCCACTCTAGAGAAAGAAGCAACATAAACTTCATAGGCCTTGACTCAGATCAACCATTGAAGAAATCCCTGGTTAGTCAGATAGACAGTCTGTTGTTTCTCTGTCTGTCAGTACCTGAGAGTGTCCAGTCTCCAGCCTGGATCCTCGAGTTTAGCAGAGAGTAGCTTCACTACTGAGTCTCCTGGATAATTGTAGCTCAGGTCCAGCTCTTTCAGGTGGGAGGGGTTGGAGCTCAGTGCTGAGGCCAGAGAAGCACATCCTTCCTCTGTGATCAAACAGCCTGACAGACTGAACACACAAAAACACAGGACCTTACTGTCTGTGTAAATGCTCTAAGTTAAAAGTAGGTAGATGTTGACCATTGGTCAAATTTTGAATCAGCCTTAGATGTTCACAGCTGTATCACTATGATACCTGTAAATGTTGCTATCTTAAGATGTCAAAATTGATGCAGTGTCATATCCTTTGCTTCTGTGTACTACAGACTTTGTTGTAAAGTGATTTTCACAGGGAGAACAGGAGCTATGGTAGTTTTGTTGGGTTAATATCAGTTGCAAGGAATCGTAAAGTTTAGTATTATATTTGCAGGATGAAACCTTATATTTGAATCCCAACCTAAGCATCTCCAGTGTACACTGTTGATGCTTCAGTCCATCAGAAAGCAATTCCACTCCTCAATCCTGCAGGTCGTTGGTACTCAGGTCCAGGTCTCTCAAACTTGAGGACTTACTGCTGAGAACTAAGGACAGAGCTTCACAGTTTTTCTCCAACAGGTTACAACCACTGAGCCTGGAGAGGATTTCAGCCAGTAAATTCACAGGTCAAACACAGAAAGTTATTAGAAGCCTTTTAAATTTCTATAATCTGCTGAATCCTCACCTGAGACCTTCCAGTTTACAGTGTGGATCTTTGAGTCCAGTAACTAGAAGATTTACTCCTGAATCCTTCAGATCATTATTACTCAGATCCAGCTCTCGCAGACTAGAGGACTGGTAGCTCAAAGCTGAAGACAGTGCATCACAGGTTTTCTCTGACAGTTTACAGCCATTCAGCCTAGTAAGAAATCACCAAAAAAAGAAAACATTTTCAAGTATTGTTTTCTTCTTGCCTAAAGGAAAGATTTAATTTAATAGTTGTGTAGGTATGTGGTTCATTATTTGTGGACGTACAGAGCTTTGTTGGAAGCTTTGACAACTGGGAGAAGCCTCAGAAGAGCCTCCTCTGAATCAGAGTATTTCTTCAGGTCAAACACATTCAAATCTTCTGAGAACAGTAAGTTGAAGACCAGAGCTGACCACTGAGCAGGAGACAGTTTATCTGTGGAGAGAAATCCTGATCTCAGGGAGTGCTGGATCTCCTTCACAAGAGACTCATTCAGTTCATTCAGACAGTGGAACAGATTGATGCTTCTCTCTGCAGACAGATTCTCACTGATCTTCTTTTTGATGTACTGCACTGTTTTCTGATTGGTCTGTGGTCCACTTCCTGACTGAGTCAGCAAGCCCTGTAGGGGAGTCTGATTGTTTGGCAATGAAAGACCCAGGAGGAAGCGCAGGAACAAGTCCAAGTGTCCATTAGGACTCTCTAAGGCCTTGTCCACAACACTCTTGTAGAGATGTGTTTGTTCAGGTTTATCTATCGAAAATTTACCCAACCAGGACTTTCGTCGAGGTTTTGAAAACAGATTTATACCAGAGTTGATGAAGGTCAGATGAACATGAAGAGCAGCCAGAAACTCCTGAACACTCAGATGGATGAAGCAGTACACCTTGTCCTGGTACAATCCTCTCTCATCTTTAAAGATCTGTGTGAACACTCCTGAGTGCACTGACGCATCTCTGATATCGATGCCACACTCTGTTACATCTGATTCATAGAAGATCAGATTTCCTTTTTGGAACTGTTCAAAAGCCAGTTTTCCCAGTGCCTGCACCATCTTCCTGCCCTCTGGACTCCAGTGTGGATCTGTCTCAGCCCCTCCATCATATTTCATCTTCTTTACTTTGGTCTGAACCACCAGGAAATGAATATACATCTTAGTCAGGGTCTTGGGCAGCTCTCCTCCCTCACTGGTTGTCAACATATCCTCCATAACGGTAGCAGTGATCCAGCAGAAGACTGGGATGTGGCACATGATGTGGAGACTTTGTGATGCCTTGATGTGGGAGATGATCCTGCTGGCCTGCTCCTCATCTCTGAATCTC
>VUQI01005937.1:6059-30081 GCA_015106735.1 Paratilapia polleni
CCTTTTGGGGGCTTTTTTTTTTTTTTTTTTTTAAGTTTAACCATAATAAGTCTCTTTATAGTCGCTACCTCTGTTCAGGTTAGGGGTAAAATGTTTTTTAGAAGTGGCATCCAGTAAAAACACAACTGGGTTCATGTCCAAATCTGTAAGAGCTGTTGGATGTGTTTGTGTGGAAATTATTCTGCAGAGCTGTACAACAACGACTGTTTGACTGGTTTCTGTTTTCATAAAAATTGGTATATTAAACTGTCAAATTAAATGTAAAGAATAGCTAAAAAAATAGCAGGGTTACCATGCCTGGGCATGCCTAATTACGTTTTTATTTCCTCATATTTAAATCAAAGGGATGTAAGCAGTGAGTAAGTGTGCTATGGCCAGGCTAATGTGATGTTTTCTCTTCACTTTTCCTATCAAGACCACGTCGTCGGCATTGAAGGGAGCCATTCAGCTTGGTATTGGCTATACAGTGGGCAACCTCACATCCAAGCCTGATAGAGATGTGCTTATGCAAGACTTCTATGTGGTGGAGAGTGTATTTCTGCCCAGGTCAGTGACCAGACACACACAGCACACATCTACAATGGTACATTTACAGAAGCACTCTCTCAGCATATGTTTTATTTGTATAGTGAAGGTTTGTGCATTGTCATCAGATTGTGTCCTTTCTGCGTAAGCTCAAGGTTATTTATCTGCAGGACTTGGTGAATCAGAGAGCTGCTTCACAAAAGCAGATTGTGTGTAGGTTGGCTGTGACAGTTTACTGCAAAGTGAATGAATGGAAAGAAACTAATGACCACACTGTGCCTGTCTTCCCTCGCAAATATAATGCGTCTGGATATTAAATTAAAAACCTTAAAAGCTATTATTAATCATGCTCAGTGGAAACTACAGGCGCTGGATATCCACTCCAAAGAAAATGTGCTACTTCCACAAACTGCCAGCGTCATCATTTATCAACAATTTTGCTAGTCTAAGTCATGATGCAGGGATAAAACTATTCTAGTGGATTATCCTGCCAAGAACTGTGAAATCAGCTTACTGTGTGCCTCTTACTGCCACAGAGCAAAACATACGCCAGCATGCCGCCGAGCTGTCATCTCCGGCCGTCTTCAAAATTACATCATCAGCTTAAAGAAACGTTTTATATAATCTAAAGCAGACCCAGGAATTCTTTGAAAGTGTGACCCATATATCCACACATACACTGTATTAACACACACCTGATGCTTCAACAGATGCTGTATCTGTTTTTATAATTGTAGAGGATCTCGTCTTTGGATTTGTTAGAAAAAAATATAAAATCAGTAGCAGTCAAGCAAAAGCTGTTTAGTAGTTGTTCAAAGCTGTATTTAACCCTTGGGCTTCAGGAAGAGAATTATAGTTCTATCAGGACATACTTTGTGGTATACATTTGAGATGCTGTACCAGGATATGCAAACTGGGCATGGTTTATGCAAACCTCCTCTTGGCACGCACACCGGCCTTTTACTGGCCTGCTTCTCAGCAACAGCCAAACACAACTCTTGTTTTGATAAAGGCCCTGGTGACTTTAAGGACTTTGATCAAAACTGCACGTAGCTTGTTGAGACACTGAAGTACAAAATGGTGAATGATAATTGGTTTAAAATGAGGCTTGTTTCATCCAACATAGTGCTGAAATGAAATGAAAGCGATGGTTGTCTCCAGGGCCACCTTTTCACTGGGAAAAAAAAATCTAGGCTATGTTGTTAGGAAGAAAAGAAAATTACACAAGACACAACAAACAAAATGTAATCAGTGGGGAGAGAAAATGGATGTCTTACATCTTGAATCTGACATTTCTTATGTGGTGCACCAACCATTTCCCTTTTTATTCTCTCTGTGCTCCCTTTGCATTTGTCTGTTGTTCCACAATAACACACAAAACCTTCTCTTTCCTTCCACTGAAGGAATATCCTGAGCAAGTGACTGAGTGATGGTGACAGCTCTCAGATGCTTTTATTGCCTCCCTCCCGCTTACAACTCTTCTTGCTCTCTTTGTGTAGTTCTTCTTCTTCTTCTTCTTTTGGATGGCTAGAGATGTTGCTTTGACTCCCACACACTTAACTTTCAGTTTCTCAGTGTTTACTGTATACCTCTAACAACCAGCACGCACCTTTCCACAGGCATGCATACACACACGCACACACATACAGATGGCTTCCTGATTAGATTGAATGAAACATTTCCAGGTGCTGCGTGTTGCTTAATGTTTTTCATGTCAGTCATCAGTGACAAATGATTCTTGTTGCCCTCACACACTAAACAAAGCATTCAAATGTCATTGTGGCATGATCCCAGATATAATGTTACACACGCCAGGGCCTGATTCTTGCCTGTGTGCCATTATTGAATATAGTACACACAGGAAACAACAAAAGAGCCTCTTTACCCACAGCAGCTTCCAAGTAACCAGATTTAGAGGTGCCCTGGAAAACAAAACCTTTATTAACCTATTTCTGTATTTAGGGTCAACAAAACTGATTCCAGTGAGAGTTTTGTTAAAAAAAGACTTGGCGGCTGACTCAGTCTAACCTTATCAGATGTGCTTACAGGGTTATGAGTTTATACCCTGGAACACAGGCTAGGTTAGTTACAAATAGGGTCAGGCTTTGTCAAAGCCCACCTAGAAATGTCTCACAGTTCTTGAGCCATTTTCTGCCCTTCTGAGTTGAGGCTCATGTGTTTTTCTTTTTTTGGAGGGGGGGGTTATTGTTTAGATCCAGTAATTAGAGCCATCTTAAGTCTCCAGGCGAAGAACTCTATACAGACCCGTCTCTGTCAACACAATGCTGGTGATTCTGGGTTCCCATAGAGGGCTCTAACGAAGCCTGTTCAGGCAGGAATGGAACAAATTACAAGGGCCCACTGATAAAATTACCAGGAGTCAATAGCGTAGATACCCAAGCACAAAGATTAGGTGTTAGTGTTCATTTACCCCTGGTAGTGCCAGTGTTCTTACTGGGAGAATGTGCATCTGTGTTACTGACACCAATAGGTTTCCCTTACCTGATGTTAATGGTTTTCTTTGACCTTCATGTCAGTTAGTGTTGACAATGTACCATTTTATGTTTTTGTTTCCTCTTGGCTTGCTTATATATAATACCAGTGAGGGAAGCAACTTGACTCCAGCGCATCACTATCCCGACTTCCGCTTCAAGACGTACGCCCCGCTGGCCTTCCGCTACTTCAGAGATTTGTTCGGCATCAAACCAGACGACTACCTGGTAAGACTAAAATGTGCCATAGAGCAGGCAGGTCATTATTTGTGTTCATGCTCATAATTCAGACCTCAAACTCAGTCTGGATCACCACCTACTTTGCATGCAGCCATGCGGCTGTTGCTATGAGCAGGAAGTAAAAAATCAAGTGCACATACATTTCACAGCACAGCAAATGAAATTAACCTACTAGTTTAAATCAGGGAAAAAAAGGTAATTTAAAAATTTACTTTCAAGACTCAAAGGAAAATGTTTATATAAGAAAATATGCTGAGTCACTTCCTGTCACTGGCTACCTGCCCAGTAAGTCACTGCACATAACGCACATAAAATCCCACATTGCTGTTTGTGTGAGATTTAGGAAAATGGATTTTTGGCACCTTTAACTCGGTTCCAGCCTCTGTGCTAAGCTCAGCTAACTGTCTGCTAGCTGCTATAACTTCAGATTCACCAAACAGGTGATATGATACCATCTGTATCTACCATCATCCAGCCAATCATCTTATTTTACTCTTGGCAACAAATTGAATAACTGTATTTCTCAAAACGTGGCTCAAACAACACATTTGGTCAAGTTTTTAACATATCTCATGTAAGCATGCTGTCTGTTGAACCACGCACCTTATTTTTGCAGATTTATTTGTACTGGTACATGCCCATGCTACAGTACGGTTTGGCCTATTCATGATACGACGCAATGTTTTTATATGGTGTTGAAGGTGCATAAAAGCAAAACACTGGTCGTTTTAGCCTGTTTCCAGGTGGATGCCAGGCAACTTGATGGCATCATATTATGTCATGCATAACTGAAGTTTTGTGGATATAAATTAGATGTTATTGTGGTGAAATAAAAATGCAGTGCATTTATAAAGTGTTATAGGTGCATAAATGCTAAAAATGGGTCATTTTAGCCTGTTGCTAGGTGATTCCTATTCAACATGTTGATGTCATAATACCTGATATAGATAAGAGCATTCTGGAGCCTAAGATGTACCTGTGTGCCGAGTTGGGCTGCTCAGCTCCTGATTGTGTAGGAGAAGTTGGTGCCCAAAGAAACAAACAGACACAGATTTCATGTATTATAGTAAGATTCGCCTGTTCTTTACACGCACATCACAAACTGACATAGAAAACCATTTGTTAATCTCATAAAGAAGAGACAATACCCCATTGTTTGTGTGTGTGTCTTGAGTTGCTTTCCATTGCTGACTAACTAATGCATGCTAACAGAATCCAACATGTTTTTTATTGAGTAGTGCTTGAGTAATGCTGCACTCCTTAGAAGGATGAATTCGAAGCAAAACGTTGGGGCGGTGGAGATAGTGGAGCTAATGATGACAGAGCATGCCCTCATTACCACAGCTGTAATCATTACGCTGTGCTGAATAAAATCAGTAAATGATTCTGTGATTTTTCCCAGCAGACTCAAAGGCACACGTCTTGTGTGTTTTAAAGGCATTCTGACTTTTGAACAGAAGCATTTTGGGTGATTCAAGTTTTGTTTTTACTTGTTTGCTCATTTGCTCATTTGCATGTGTTTTTGTCTGTGAAAACATTCCCTGACTAAAGTCTTGGATGTTCAGTTTTACTCTCAGGGCACGTTCTAATACACCCGTCAAAGCCTTTGACAGCACCATTTTCACTGTTAATTTAATGCCGTACCTTATACCTTGCTGTATTCATCAGCATATGTATAGAAATAAAATTTGATTTTGTGTGATCTCTTTTGACCTTTATCCTGTTATGGCATTTTCCTATTTCCCATCTGCCTCAAAGCCTTTCATAAGCCCAACAGGATGCATTTTCCCTTTTTGAAAGCCAGATTTGTTTTCTGCAAGTGAAAGACAAAAGGCTCCAGAAGAGAGACAGAGATGAAAAGTTATTTGAAAGAGGGAGGATGGTGTAAGGCAAAGCAGCTTAGAGGAGTAGTGCTAATGATCAGTGTCCTTGAGGTGATGATGAATTCATTCAGGCAGAGGCCACACTGCAGAGTCTAATTAAAAGAGAGAATCCACACACACATACACATTAGCCTCAATGCAAATGCAATAAACTGCGGATGTGTTTGTGCTGGTAACTCATCATGACTGCGGATGGTCATCAGTGGAAGAGTCTCTGGAGAGGGAGAGTGGATGCCTCCAGGGTTTCTCTCCTTTGAACATGTGGCTCTCATAATGCACTGATTAATATCTAACACTTCTCTACAGTCTCCTGCTCTAACAGGCTCTCCCTCGTACGTTGAAAGCCACTTTGGGATGAAGGCTCTCGTGTTTTAGCAGGAAGATTCAGATGTCCATGGGTACCTATAAAATTTGACAGATAGTTAAACACTGGACTGATGTGAAGCAGAACTGGCATTAATGGAACAATAAAACAAATGTAGACAGACCTCTGCTTTCACTGATAAGCATGTGAACAACTATAGACTTTTGGTTTTTGTTTTTTCATTACAAAAGTGGACCTCCAATTTTGTGGCACCCGACGATGGCCCTTTATCTGTTTTCTGTTCCACTATTTGCAAAGCTAGGTCCATGAAGAGTTAATTTGTGACTTTGATGTATTAGATATGAAATGTTTTTGATTTTCTTCATCAGTACTCCCTGGTAAACGAGCCTCTGATTGAGCTGGCCAACCCAGGAGCCAGTGGTTCTCTCTTCTACCTGACCAGCGACGATGAGTTCATCATTAAAACCGTTCAGCACAAGGAGGCCAAGTTTCTCCAGAGACTGCTACCTGGATACTACATGGTGAGAAATTTAATGTCACTTCATGACACTTCACTCTAGTACCTGCTAAGGCGGCCACATTCCACTTCTGAATCCACTTCTATATGCTGATTGGGTGTCTAAAACCAATTTAGTGTTAAATTACCGATCACTCATGAGATGCTCAAGTGGCAAACATGAGATGGAGCGAACATGCCCATTAGCTCAAAGTATCTCAATTGAGGACATGTTAGTTGCATAGATAGAAGTCCAGCATTTTACTTTGTGTTATTATGGCAGTAAAGCATGAACTATACAAGGTGCCAGCATAAAGTTCTGTGACTCCACCTATAAAATCTAAACCATACTAATCTTCCCTTCAAGGTAATCTTCTTAGGCAGTGATTTCACCCTTCTAGCGCTGCTAACTTTTAGATAGATTGTTCCCTGGAAGTCCCATTCTGACCACTTACACTTGTGCCTCAGCAATGTGACATTGGATCGTGTCCAGTGTGTCAAAATGGCAACCCTTCAATTGAATGGTTCTTTTTGGGGTAGAAGATGAAGTCACAGGGAGCCATATCTGCCGAGCAGAGTGGGTGTTGAGCGACGATTGTGTTAATGTGGACAACAAAGTTCTTCCACTGAAAACTGCTATTTGGGCTCTGGGTCATAACAGGAGACCCACCTCTCATCACCAGTGATGATTCTCGACATGAAAATCAGGCCAGTTCGACACAGAAGTTTAAAGTCCTCGGTGAAGTTGCAAGTGGTCTAATGAGACTACTTTTTATGGGCGGAGTTGCAAACTTTTTTTTCCATTGCATCTTGTTAAAGAAATACAAAACATATGGTCCACAATCTATAGCTCAATCTACAAACAGTAACAAAGTGCCATGTCTGGGGTAGGTACATCAGTTATCTGCAATATAATTCTGACCATCCACCAATTAGGTACCAGACTATTTCCTTTTATCTCATTCATTAATGTCTTAAAAAATGCACCCAGTCTATAAAACTCTGTTTGTGTGTATTGAATCAGTTCACTTCATTGTGAGCTCGTGCTTTCTCTAAATTCACAGAACTTGAACCAGAATCCCCGTACTCTGCTGCCCAAGTTTTACGGCCTGTACTGTATCCAGTCCGGAGGCATCAACATCCGGCTGGTGGTGATGAACAATGTGTTGCCTCGCTCTGTCAAAATGCACTACAAATATGATCTGAAGGGATCCACCTATAAGAGACGAGCATCCAGGAAAGAGAGAGAGAAGGGCTGTCCAACCTACAAAGACCTGGACTTCCAAGACATGCACGAAGAGGGGCTTTACTTTGATGCAGAGACATACAACAACCTTATGAAGACCCTACAAAGAGACTGTCGGGTAGGTAGTTTTATGCTCACTCTTCTCACAGACCGTTAAGTGGGCTAGCTTTGAAATGGCATATCATGTCATATCACGACAGGAAGCTCTCTATTATTATTTACAACAAATAAGGAAGTCTAGGATCAGATCATTTTGGTTTCATAACAGAGAGCTTTCCTGTTGAAATCCTTTCAACCTGGGAATTCACTCTAGTGAGGGGACTTGGCTTTTTAAGAGTTGCTATAGACTTCACTAACACCAACACATGCAGTCCTGTAACGTAATCACATTATGTACTAGTTCAGGATAATGTATGTGCATCCTAGATGGGACAAAATGTTTTGAAAAAAGATTTTTCCTTGTGTTTGCCTGATGGGGAAAGACACTGTGTTCAGCTAAACTTTCAGTTTGCCTCGGGTCTCTGTTCTCATTTCCCTGCATGGCTATGTTTCACTACGTGACAGCTCTCCAAACACTGAATGTGATTAAGACATGATCCTGGTAGCGTGAGACTCGGAGCTCTGTCCAAAGATAGTCTTCCAATCTAAAGGCTCACATTCTTCTCTATATTAATGTAGACACCGTGAAATTGTCAGCCAAAGGAAGATAGTTTGGGGTTTAACAAGAGACATGAGCTGTGCTCGATGTGTGTCGATTCACCAGGATTTTCTACTTTTCAGAAGCTTTTAAAAACAGACGTCACTCTATACTCCAAATGTGAAACAACAGACCGACTTCATCATTTCATATCCCATTGTCTGTCTATTTTGCATTAGCGTGGAACTTGTGAAAATATGCTGGTAGCGGAGGCTGATGGACCACGTAGAGAAAATTTTCAGATTTACCACAGTTAACCGCAGATGTGGTTAAAAAAAATAAGCCTCCAGGCTTTAAAAAGCAAAAGACACAGAACAGAAGTGATACTGATGTGTGCACCCTCTGTCCTCTGTAAAAGGCAACAATTCAGAAACTCTGGACCTAAACTCACATAAACTCTTAAAACAAATAGTTCTGTATTAATTTATTTTACATTATGGCCTTCTGAAAGGTTCTGTGAAGACCAGTTGTAAAAGTATTAAGCATACATAACCTTTGGGTCCTTGTACTTACAGTAGAAGCTTTAATTTTGAAAATACATTTCCTAAACAAAGAGAGAAGGCATATTTACATCATGATCAAATGCTAGATAATCAGTTTAGAGGGATCATTCCACAGTGTGCAGAACATCTAGACCATAGTTTTGTGCTTGAAATAAAAAAAAAAAAGTTCACAGACTCATCAGAATGCTGTATTTAACCCGGGAACTGACCTGGATGTTACTGCAAGTGTTGATGGGTACATCAGAGGAGGCCAGGGACCAGCAAAAGAAAGACTTCCTGGCAAAGAGTTCCTGCTGAGCCAGGCCAACCTGCCAGACCTAGCAACCCCACGAGGCACCATACAGCTAACAACTTAATGACTTCCCTTACACCAGACGTAGGGTAAATGTTTCCGTTTTTTGTGTGCAGGAATAGAAAAAAACACGATTTCACTGACAAGAATTAAAGCTAATGAACAGTGGGATGCTATGTGTTTAGTTCAGCCTGTTAGGTAACAAAGAGAGTTTGTGTCCTCTCCCTTTTTGTGTTCTCAGAAAACAAGTAATGACATGGATTGTTTTGTTCTAAAGCATGCTGCATTAATCTGTAGTTTAGGGGAAATTGATTACTCTTGCAAGAAAGATGCATAAACAGGTGTGATCAGCTCTTACCTTCCCACCACAGTATCTCGTGATGTGGGGTAAATCTGGGTCTTGTGAGGCTGACTTACAGTCTGACTACCAAAAACTTGTAATCACCTCAGGTTAGAGCGTTTCTCATTATCATTAACCAATGGGTTGACTTTCTCAGAGTTTTCTTTTTAATGTTTTCTTGAGCAGACCACAGCCAGACTGACACCCTCCCTTCTTTCTAAGTCAGTGCTTCCTTAATGTTTAACCTGGCAGCACACACACATTTACAAGCTCAGAGTACACCAGAGATTCACTGTCTGTCTTCAGTGTGTAAATGCATTGGCCTATACACATGCCATGTATTTTATGCATATACTTTATATACAGACTACACACCATATGGAAGTTAGACTGTTTTGCAGCAGCTGTTAAAGGGACTGTGCTGTATAGTTTGTTATTGTCATGGCTTCCTGCGTTCGCCTCATAAGCGGGAAGCAAAGTGCCCTCTAAGCAGAATCTCTGTCCATTTCCATGAGTAAGCAGCTAACCCCGTCACCCTAGGAGGGGCTGTGGACCAAAACACAGAGGAAGGGACGGCAGAAGCTAAGCAACAGGGGGTGGGGGGGCCTTTGGAGGGAATGAGGAAGTGGAAGAGATTGCTGTCCTCTAATAGTTATGATAAAAAGTAATGTTCAGCTGTTTTTCTAGTACCTGAAGGGAAATGTCGGAATGTGGGAAGTCAGAGTTGAGTTGAAAGAAGAAGAAGAAGAAGAAGAAATGGTGCTTGAGCAAAGCTTTTGACATTTCAGAAATAACAGATACTTCTGTTACACAGGACACTTCTATGGACATGCAGGTTGCGCTCTCTTCTTTTTAAGTCTCTTCTCTCCATTACTCTGCCGCTCCCCTGATACTCCCCAAATGCCAAAACAACACGAGGCATTAATAATTCATGCTGAACTCTACTCTACAGAGAGAGTGAGACAGAGAGGGTTTATTGTAGAGCGAGTGTGTATGTGTATCAGTCTGGTGCTGGCTGTGTGTGTGTGTGTGTGTGTGTGTGTGTGTATGGTCGGTAACAGCAAAGAGCATCCCTGTCACATTACAGTGACTGTGCAGTGAGGCAAACATATTAATGGCTGTGATGCTAAAGATGAAATCAAGCTGTTAGGAGAGTTTTCTTCACAACACGCTTGGCAGTGGACACTTTGTCATATTGTGGGAAACTCACACCAAAAGGCATCAAGAAATATATGCTCAATACACTTTATTAGGTACATGTTGCTAGTACCAGATTGGACCCCTTTTACCTTCAGAACTGCCTTAATTCTTCGTGGCACAGATTCAACAAGGTGCTGGAAACATTCCTCAGAGATTTTGGTCCATACTGACACAGGAGTATCACACAGTTGCTGCAGATTTTTTTGGCTGCACATCCATTTTCACCCAGAGAACTGCTGCTCACTGGATATTTTCTCTTTTTTTGGACCATTCTCTGTAAACCCTAGAGATGGTTGTGTGGGAAAATCCCAGTAGATCAGCAGTTTCTGAAATACTCAGACCAGCCTGTCTGGCTCCAACAACCATGCCACATTCAAAGTAAATTAAATCACCTTTTTTTCCCCATTCTGGTGCTCGGTTTGAACTTCAGCAGGTTGTCTTGACCATGTCTACATGCAGTGAGTTTCTGCCATGTGATTGGCTGATTAGATACTTGCATTAACGAGCAGTTGAACAGGTGTACCTAATAAAGTGGCAGCGAGTGTGAGAGTTCTTTCATTTCAGACACAAATAAGTGCATAAATGTAAAGATTCAGTCAATGCAGGCATGGATATGTGGTAGATGGGCAACAATGGGTGCAATTTCACTGAATTATGCACAAATATAATGAAATACAAGGTTAGAAATAGATGCTTTTCTTCTTTGCGATTGGCTATAATTTCTGTGGTTAGAAATAGGCTCCCCTCTGACTATCAGCTGATTGAGCCAGTAATTGTGTCAGGTTGTATTTAATAAGTGTGTATTTTCTGACTGCCGAGTAAACAAATTTAATGTTTTTTCACTTTTTTTTTCTCACGGTTAAGTCAACCATCTGGAAAATTGTTTTGTTTGTGGAATTAACTAGCCAATGGAACAAAGGAAAATCGCTAGATCACTCGGGTGCATGTCAAGGGAAGACGTGAGGAAATATGTTGTTTTTGAAAGTTTCTCCTTTAACGGGTTTGTCAGCAGTCAGTGAAGCCACTCGTAAACAAGACATAGTGATGTCATGGAGAGCAAGATGTGTGCAAGTTGAAGCATATATTAGTAGCAACATCTAGCCCTCCATTAGCCCTCCTACTTTACACCCCTTGGGACATTTTTTTAACGTTTCAGATCACTGTATATTACGTTTAAATCAATCTCCCCCTCTCGGCTTTAAGAAAAACAAACTAAAATAGGCATATGTAAAATGGAAAGAATATTTTAAAATTTTTGTTTGCTTTTTTCCCTTAAAAAACAAATGTAAAATATGTTACAGGAATCTTTTTCTTTCTTTGCAATTTTCTTTATGAAAGAGAGAGGCTGATGTAACAATCATAAACACGACTTTCTAATCAAGGACATTTTGTGCATCACGTCAACCCTTTTTTCAGCTTTTAATGTGTCATTTCACGCTGTTTTTGTCCCCATTGTGAAGGAAAGCGCTTAAATTACCTACACTGACAAACAATGTCTGGCCAGCTGCAGCTTAAGTTGTAGCTCACTCGACCCTTAATTGCAGGGTTTGAGTTGTGGCTCTTGTGGCCTCTTCAGAGTGGCGGGTTGGTATTTGCTCCTTTCTGGCCCCCCAACTTCTGTAACAAACCAAGTGAGCTTGAACTGGACTCATAGTCAGTGTATACTCAAACACTTCTTCAGCTCAATGACAAAGGAAAGCATAAGCAGACTCATACTAAAGAACACATGCATTAGTGTATTACTGGTGTATTAGTGTCACTGCAAAGACAGGCAGCTCTCTGTGCAGCTTTACTGGCACAGAGATGAATGTGTGGAGGAGTGCTTCAGGGTAGAAGAGAGTGAGAAACATCAGAAGTTTGTTGAGGATCAAGCAATGCTGTGACAAAGCTCACTTCTCACAGGAGTGTTAGCACAGTATTACTTTTTCCTTTTCACTATAAGACAAGAGGGCTGTGTTTGAAACAAGAGCAGGAACTAAACACTAGACTGGTGTGCCTCTCAGGACCAGTAATATTACAATAGTATCTTCACATTTTTTTCTCAAAATCCAAAGAAACCTTTTACACAAATAACACAGAAATGTAGATGTTCTCTTTCTGTTGTGATGGTTTGATTGTTTGCCGGGGAAAGCTGGGGCCAGGACACGCAGTCATGGCTTTCTGTAGGCGGCGTGGTGTGTATGGCTCTATTCAAAATGGTTGATGTTTGAATAGGCTGGGGGAGTCTGAGCGAGGGGATGCAAATTGTTGATATGGAAAGGGGAAAAAAATCAGTGAAAAGGCCCAGTGTTTGTTTTGAGTCACTAAATAAGTCTGTTTGTGGCTGCATGTATGAATGTGGGCTACTATGACTTTAAATATCAGCGTTTCTTACACAGATGCTAACTGGATTTACAGTGAACACTAATAATATCTTCTCTGTGCTTTGAAGATGGTTTATCTACAGATAACAGTTCATTTTCCTCTGGATTCTGGGTCATGACTCTCTTTGATTATATCAGGGTTTTTTTTGCTGTTGTTCCTACTAAGTATAGGAATGTAATGATTTATGACGAAGGTACAGGAATCCTTCACAAGCCTCGAAAGCATGACTGGTATTGTTTTCACCTTGAATGAAGGCAGAGTTCAAAGATAGGTGTGGTATAGATACTGGTGTCATCACATTGTTTCTTGTATTCTGATGACTCTTCAAGACAGGAATGACAAACCATTACCACAGCTTTATGTCAGTCCAGGTCATAAAATAACCCTGGGTAAATGGCAGTGACCCTGATCCCATTCCAGATCAAGCTCCCCACCTCACTTTTTTACCCTTTTCTTGCAACCTGGAGCCGCTTTTCTTGTGAACTAGTAGACATGAAGTCAGAGGGTCTCTGGGAAACTGACGTCAGACGGGTCAGTGTGTAACACTCGGCTCACTGTGGAGAAACAGCTCGTTTATTTAGCTCAGAAAAGGTTTCAACAGAGACTTCCTTTTGCTAGCTTTCCTGTCTTTGAGGCTCAGAAATGTGTTGGGTAATAAAAGTGTTTTAAGAAGGAAAAAAGCTGTTTCTCAAAAGATGTTGTAATGTCTCTGTGTTTACTGTTGGGGAGCTGCAGGTAAAGCAGCCCTCCTTATGAGAGAATAGTAGAAAAATCTTTAGTGTTCCAAGCAGTCATATCCAGTTTGTGATAATAATTATCAGTGGACTCTTCAATGTAACTTGCAATAGGTGCTGGAGAGTTTTAAGATCATGGACTACAGTCTTCTGCTGGGTGTGCACATCCTGGACCACAAAGAGGGGGGCGAGCAGGGCCAGGCAGGGGGTGACGGGAGGAGACCTGTGGCTCAGAGGGTGCTTTACTCCACCGCCATGGAGTCCATCCAAGGAGACGGCAAGGCTGCTGAAGCCCTCACCACTGATGACACGTGAGTTTGTCCAGCTGGGGGGGAAACACACACACATACTCCTCCTCTGCCTATCTCCTAATCTCCATTTTTTTTCTCTCACAGACATGGTTATACAACTCAAGCCTTACACAGAACACTCAAACACAGTCAAGCTCTCACATAACCATAGTTACAAAAATACAAACACAGCCACTGTTCTGCATGTTTACAGCAACACACACAAATGTAAATACTGTAAGGGTCTCTTTTACAAACACTCATAAAAGTGCGGAGGCGCGTTGCCTTTATTTGAACAGCAGCTAAATGGTGGCATGTTTTTACTCTGTTTTAGGATGGGTGGCATCCCAGCCAGGACACACAAAGATGAAAAGCTGCTCATCTACCTGGGTATCATAGATATTCTACAGTCATACAGGTACTGATGCTTATGCAATTGAATAACACCAAATTCTTCTTTCCTGTATTGCTGCTTTCTTATTATTTCTAGAAAAGAGATTTGTCTTTTGACTTCTTGTGACATGAAATTTTTTTGAGATCTGCAAAACTGGGTACAAGTTTGTTAATATCTTCATTTCTGATCAATTACCAGTGCAATGCATAATTTCCTTAGAGTAGCTGCTTTAAAAGTGGACACTGTGGTCTGTTAGTCTTCTTTATTCACACATTGATTTTTTTTTTTTTTTTTTTTGCCCTGAGAGCATGAGAGTCTGGTAACAGCGGAAGAAGCCTTTTGGCTCATCGGCATTTCAAAATTGTAGCGATTTAAAAGCATCACATAAATCTTTGTCAGCCTAGTTGGCATCAGATACTCACAGCGTGGGCAAGGTGAGATCAGGTCAGGCCAAGTCTGTGCACCTTCTCTCGCTTAAAGACTAATTGTTGCTTAACTTAAAGCTAAAACTGTAGAAAATAACCTCAGTTTGTGCTGCACACAGATGGAAAAGGGAAACATCTCGGGTTCGATCCGACATAAAGGGGAAGTTAAGCAGATACCTTCGTGACAAGGCCTCTTTTTGTTTTGTTTCTCCCCAGGTTCATTAAAAAGTTGGAGCACTCGTGGAAAGCCCTGGTGTACGATGGTGTAAGTTGATAGCCCGCTCAAATCTGACAGAACAGCTTATATCAATGAGCCTTTTATTTTGTTGCATCCTCTTGAAGTCTACCAATGGCTGTCTAAAAGCCTGAATTCTTTTTTTTTTTTTTTCTTTCTTGTTTGTCCTCAGGACTCCATCTCGGTCCACCGGCCCGGGTTTTATGCTAGCCGCTTCCTCAAGTTCATGAGCACACGGGTCTTCAGGAAGACTCAGCGTAAGTCTGCTGATTGATTGCAGTCACACATGTGAAACTACAAAAGGAGACGTAAAGTGGAAGGTTGGAAATCTTGGTCTGATGGGGAGAATGAAACTGCAGGCAGTTTTTCTTATACATAAATACTGGCTGTTTGGGTGTCACTGAAATATCACCTCCCTCTCTAACCTGTTATTGTCTTCTAGAGTTAGTTATTGGATGAGCCTTTGAAGCACATGTTCAGTACAGTAAAGATAATGTAAATATTTGTCATGTTTAGGATGGAAATTTTGAATTGTCTTATCCATAGCATCTGTTCTCAGTGTCCTGGGTGTGGGTGTAGGTAAAACCAGGAGGTTGTTGTGGGACATCAAATATAGCAGCAAATGTTATGCAACCATTCAGGACCCCCTGTGGAAATAAGCATGGCTGAGGCACTGATTTGAGGATTTAGCCGTGCTGTTAACCATTGCCAAGTCCTGACGGGGGGGAGATGACAGGAGGGGATTTTATTTCACGCCCTGCTCGGTAGGCAGAATAAGGGTGGCTTAGGGGATGCTTGTGTAATAATTGTCATTTTAACAGTTTAATAACTTAACTGCTAATTTTGGAAGCAGAGCATCGGAGTTTCATTGTGTGTGAACATTGCTTCAATCAGGGTAACCATCTCTTTAGTTTATCTCCTCCCAATTATTGTCTCCTCTGCTTCCACGTCCTTGAATCTCTCTAATTTCGGTCTTTTCCGTGACTCATGCGCTCCTTTTTTTTTTTTAAATATTTGCTCCGCAGCAATTCGATTCTCCCCTTCAAAGAGGACCCGCAATTCCATCCCTGCTCTGAAGTCGTCCTCACAGGAGATCCTTTCATCGCAGGCGGATGAGAGGAACGAGGAGGACAGGAGGGACAGGCTGGTAGGAGCACGCAGCCTCGCCAGTTTGGACGGACAAGGTACACAAAACAAAAGGTTTTCAGGAATACTTCACTCTGACTATGACAATGCACAGTTCATTATGAAGCCATTTCTTCCATATATTTTGACAGATTAGCATATGTGTCATGTTTGAAAACACTTTGGGATATTCACAGAAGTCCCTGAATTATAAATGGGGTTGTTTGAAACCTAAAACCTGAATCAGTGATTGATTCCATCATAAAAGCTCTTGATATTTTCCCTTAATCCCTGCCATGTCTGCCTCCTAATCTGCCATTTCAAGATCAGTCATTTTCTAGTCTTTTTGTGGCTTATTAGAGCTTTTTAGAAACACTTGAGGCCCATAAAGAGCCACTTGCACTCAGCCATAAAAATGTTGTCCTCTCAGCAATTCCCAAGGGGAGGAAGCCATCAGTGGTTGATGTATTGTTTGGCCTTGATGGAAATAAACAAAGGCGACCTTCTTGTTAGCATTACTCCAGATGCAGTATTTGTGTATATGTGTGTCCACAAAGCATGTATAAAACATGCTTAGCTTGAGCCCCTACTACCTTCTTAATCCATGAGTGAAAAAGCAGCTATGTCTGAATGATCTTTGATAAGACGAGGGAGTGTCAGCCAGAGGCGCACCGGAAGAAACGTGGGTGTGGAGTAGAAAGATAAGTCATGGGGTCATTTGTCCTCTTTTTTAATCAAGCCCTCTCCCAGCTCTATCTCCATCTGTAATGCAACGTACTATAAATCAATTTGGATTGTTAAACTTCCCAACTTGCTCTAACGGTTACTGAATCAGTCTCAAAGAGGACTGAGGAAATTGGTTTTACTCTAAAGTGAGTGGCTTATATGGAAAAATATCAGTCAGTTTTAAATTAAATTAAATTAGATTCTCATTCCCTGCTTTGTCTAGGTCATTAGGCTTTGAAGTGCACAAAGGAAAACACAGCAGAATTACAGGAAAAACTGATTCACTTCGCTTTTCCTCTGATCTATCATTCAGTGTCAGATTTAGATTTTGATCAATGCAGCTTCCAGGAAATCCTTCCTGTTAAAGGGGAGCTCTGATTTTAGTGTTTAGTTTACTTATCAAGGGCTGAACTCCTCAGCCTATGAGAAAAGCTGTAAAATGTGTGGGATCACCCGTAAGTACGAATCAAACTGCCCTACCTGTGGTATGGAGTTTCAAAGTCTGAACACGCACAAGTGTTTATTGTTATATTGTTTTATGGTTTGCTGTCTCTCTGTGCTCTTCTTTTCCCTTAACATCAACCTGTTGTGGCAGATGGCCGCCCTCCCTGAGCTCTTCCTGTCACCAAGTACTTGCTCATAGGAGATTGTTGAATCGTTGGATTGTTAGGCTTTTCTCTATGATTGTGTAGGCTCTTTACCATCACTATAAAAGCACCCTGAGGTGACTGTTTGTGTTCACTGGTGCCATATAAATAAATGTGAACTGAGTTGACGAAAGGAAATGGACCATCACCATGGAATGGACCATGTTTGTGACTTGTTTTTTTTTTTCCCTTCTTTTTTTCTGCTCAGCTGTGTTTGGTTCATATCTGCGTCCCGATCTGGTCCCTGCCAACGCATCCTTCTACGAGGGCTCCTCCATGGGAACCATCTCCACCTCCTCCATCTTTGTAAACGTGGAAAACCAAACAGAAGACAGGTACAGTGTCTACTTTGTTTTCCTTTTTATTTATGCTATCCTGAAATGTGGAGCTGATCACCTTAAAACCATGACGCAAGGCCATGAGGATGAGAAGGAAGTCACGCCCGACACGCACACACAGTTGCTCAGCCACTCCCACGTTATTGTCACCTGTGCGGTTGCGTCACATGGTCTTATTGGCGACGTGCGTCATGGAGCAGGGTGACTCAGCTGGCTTGCCTACATAAATCCAATACACATGCACACTTCCTATACAACATATGGACACGATGTGTGGTGTGATAGTGGACGCCAACACAGGACAGATAAGAATACGCTACAAGTGCTACACAAGTCTTTCCAGGAAAAGGTTTATTTGATTGGACTCTTGGCAGGAAAGCCTTGGATAGCTTGACCAGCTGTACTTAAAGTGTCACTTAATGAATGTGTTAATGGCACAGCATTGACTAATAGTTGAAGCCGTAATTTATAATCCAATCAAAGTTTTACATTAACAGGTTTTATTACACCTTTAACACACTGTCTTTTTCCACACTATGATCGAGGAAAGCTTTATTTCCCTCTGAGCCCTCCATCCTTTGCCCTTTGCTCGTTTTTTTTTTCTCCAATCTTTCAATAGTCCTCCTGTCCAACAGTGTCGAGTTGAGCCTGGCTTCTGAGGCTGCATTGTGTGACTTGCCCGGTCTTGTCCCTTCATCAGTCACCTGCTGCTGCCCTGACATTGTTATGTCAACTGTTTTCATAAATATTTAAACAGCAGCTTTGACACACTCTTGCTCGGTGCCATTACACTGCACAAAGACGGTGACAAAAGAGGACAAGCGGCGGTGTGGACGCTATATATCAGCCAACAATAATCCCTGTCTGACAGCCAGTTTGCCTGATATTGTAGTAACGTACTTTTGATGTGTCAGGTTAGGATTTTTTTTTTTTAATTAAGCAGTAGTTTATCTGTATGTCTCTGTATCGTCTATTATCTCTACAACTGCAGTACAATGCTGCTTTCTCTATTTGGATTTCATCTTCACTTTGAACCCCAAACATAGTCTGTCATATGTTAGGAAGGAGTAAAAACACATTCCTGAATTTATCAGGACCTGATGTGCATATAAGGAAAACGGTTCACTTGTTGCCCCCTAGTGGTTGAACAAGGACTGTAACTAAAGGCAGGATGAACATTGCACTCTGTCTCCTGATGGTCGAGCTACATTCAAATCCATATATTTGATTCATATATGGATTCAGTCTCATAGCAGTCAATTTCAGCTTTAAAGTGCATTTATATCCTGCTAGATTTATGCTTTTGATGCATTTTTAACAAGTTTTTTTCACCCAATTCAAATACTACGAGGAATGTTCTGAGAGAAGTTATTATGAATTTGTATTGGCTGCACTGCAGCTAGGCGGGCTCCTTTGTGCACGTGCAGCAGCAGGTGATGGCTCTGTAGGCTGCGCTTTAGCGGGACCTCATTCTTTAAATGCATACATAGATGGCAAAGAGCATATTTTCTGCCACACAACATATTTTCTATGTCACAGTTTTTGTTATTGTTTTTAAGAATAGACATGAATGAAATAATGATGCCATTTCTGTGGACACAGAGTCCAACAAAATGAAGTAATTTACTTTTAGGTGTGTAATTTCTTGGAAGAATTGTCTTTTGAAGTTCACTTGTATCTCTTATGCCACATGGGGCCAATTGTAGGACCCTCTCCCAGCAATTTGTGATCAAATCTGGCTAGTCTCAAGGAGATTTTGCGAACTTCCTGTTAGACATTTCTGAGAACATGAGCCTCCAGCATGAGCCTCCACTTCCCGACAAAAGAGAGGTTTCTTTGTCTCTTTACGTCAGAGTCTGCAATAAGTCTGTGATATGTTTCTTACAAGTATGTTTTTCAATCAATTTTCCAGCACTGTTTATACAGCTGCTCTACTTTAACTGGCTTTGACCCAGACAATAAACTCTCAGGCCTGTCTACAAGTTAACATGCAACCATGTTTTTCAGAGATGACATTGCATCCAGCTCCACGTTCACCCTGGAGGACAGTGCCATCTGCCTTACTTCAGAGCAGAGCACCATGGATGTGGACATAGATCGTGATGACGGGTCTGTTCTTGATGTCTACCTGGTGAGTTGTTGATTTATTTCAGGTTATTCTTGTTTAAATATTGGATACTGGTGATTTAGAAAATAGGCCTAACCTTACTTGGATATACTGATTTTTTTTTTCTCTTTGTTTTACAGTGAAAGGAGCAGCTTTACAAACCTTCATGTCCTCCTGCCAAGCATAAGACAATCGCCACACCCCATTGGACAGGCCAGGCTGGCGTTTGACTCCACTTTTCAGTGCTGCTAGATCCATGTTGCCACTTGTGTTTGCCAACACATTAAAAAAACATACTGAGATTCCCACTGGGTGTTGGACTAAAAGTCACAGCGATGAACATCCGCTGGAACCACGTGACATACTGTGTAATGTGCTGAACATCAGACTGAGCTTTTAGAGCACGCATCAACACAGCACCAGTAGGTTTTATATATGTGTACTGTTTTCAAGACCTACAAAACATTTGCTATATATTTGAGGAGAAGGTAGATACACATCATACATGTGTTTAGATGTTTTTTTTTTTCTGCTGTTCAGAAAGTCATAAAGGACACTTCTACGATTTGCGACTGCCTTAGTTGCTGATAAACTGAGAAATGTTTACACATAATTTATGATGGCACCTTTGTCCCTGATGAAGAGGGACTTGACAGTGTCATGTGAAGGATACAAGTCGGTTTGTAGCCACATCCAACACGGACGAGGAACGACTCGTATGAACAGACTTGATACTGAAGCTACCGAGGCCAAACACAGACTGATCTGGTTAAAGTGGCCAACTTTTCCTAACTGTGCTGCCCCGAGAGGAGCGTGAAGCTGGAGCAGAGAGCAGCTGTAAAGTGAACAGAGACAGTAACTGGACCTCGGTTGAAGCACGGAGCAGGACGAGGCACTTGCTCTTGATTTAAAAAGGCACTTTTGACACATTATGATTTCTGTAAGAAATAGTTCTCTGAGGACATTGCTTAGGAGGGTGGGCTATACCGGACGTAAGCACAAATGTGTGAACATGCACTTTTTAAAATTTTTATTATTCAAATGCACACTCGTTCGTCACTGACACTACATGTACAAAGACAATGAAGGAATACTGTAGATCATTTTTTTGATGTGGAACTACTAGTTTTGTGAGGTTTGCGTCATGACTGAAGATGCTTTTACTCAGGATATCCTTTGATACTGAATAAGCATGTCCTCTTTAAGTTCAAGTTATGAGACATGCATTCTACACTTAGAGGCTGTCCAATACCTCTCCATCAAAATCATATCCAGCTATCAATGTTTGAACTTCATGATCACATCAGTTGACACCATAATTTATTATGTAAATCCCAATATTTTACCATTTGCTGAAAATATACTTTCATCGCTGAATGTATAGACAATGCATATTTATATATAGAAGAGACTCCTATAAATAAACTTTTAAAATTAAGTGTCTGCCTATGAATGTTCAAAGCGTTTAATGTAATGTTCTTTTTTGAACCTTTATTTAGCAGGAAATGAAACTCTTAAGATTAAGAATCTCTTTACTGAGAGTGTATTAGGCCCAGACAGGTAGTATTAACCTGCATGTTTTTCCTGGGTGAGAGTTCTTGACACTCTTGGCATGTTAACTCAACATAGAAAGGGCTCTGCCCCGATCCTCTTGCAATGCTAACCACTGCTGCTTTTCACAGAAACAACCTTCAGTGTCATGCTAGTGCAAGAAAAATATTACAATTAGTTCTGTTGTGTATTAATTTTAATTTACAGAACATTGCCAAATTGCAATACATTTACTGCAAACAACACTTCTGATGTACAACTTAAAATTATACAAAGTGTGTAGATTACAGACAAAATGTCAAAACTAAAAACACTGAATGTATTCTGCTCATATACCTAATAAGCTCTTATAATTATCAGCAAAACAATTTTCCAGATCTTTTCAAATCTCAAACCCCTTTATTTCAACCATGCAGATCTACTGATTGCAAAACTCCCAAGTTTTGATGGCACTGAACACAGTCTTAATTTAAGTTAAATGCTCCTCGTCACCCCCTTTATATTTCCTCTGTCCATTTCTGTCATCAAATTCAAGCAATTCTGCTTAATTACAGATTCAGTATATCGCATTCAGTGTAATAAAATCAATTTAAACTTGAAAAATTATTAATTCTAGCCCTCATTTAGTAAAACTGTAAAATGATACAGTGCATCTTTTATTGTTTGTAAGAAAATGAGCCAAATAAATCCAAAAAATATACATACAATACAATTAAGTATACAAAAATGTAGCTGCCAGTCAATTTGTGTTTGGGATCCTGGTTACCTCTGAGTTTAGAAAAGGATGGGCTTCCCGGCAGTTTTTTCTTGGATGTAGGAGGTGAAACGTTTGAGGAACTTGGGATACTCTCTCTTGGCCACAGGCCTGAGGATTGATGCGGGAAACCAGCCTCCTGGGTTAACTAAAGCCACACAGAAGAAAATGATTAGGAAACGGTGTGTTCCTGATGACTTTTTAATAAAACTATTAATAATAACCCCACAGTGATTCTATCCACAGACAGCTGTGTAGGGTGCACTATAGTGGAAGGTGGGGATTTCATTTGTATGTTTTTAAATGAACTCCCACGACCTGCCCGATTCTTTTTTTTTTTTTTTTTCATCTGTAGTGTAGAAAATGTAGTGTTTTTTCATATACATATGTATGAACTGTCAGACTGGACAGAAGCTTTGTTCTGCTGGCTGCTGATCTTGCCTCGGGCATATTTCCTAAGATCAAAACCAGATGGTTGTGAGAGGTACTTACCATTGGCAACATAGCTGACCCTACACAGGATGTTGTCTCTGCTGATCTCTTTATCACCCTCTGGTGGGCTGACCAGCGTTTGGCAGATCATGGCAACATTGATTTTGGCACGAACACACCGGTTTGTGGGCTGAAAGTTTAAAAAAATAAATAAATAAATAGAAGAAAAACACAAAGTATATCTCCAGGAACTGACACAAATCTTATTGTAGCTGAACTGACAGAGTGAATAAGGTTAATGTTCTTCTTCCATTTACAAAGCAAAGCCTTGTTTAACAAAAGGATGCTTGGAAATACATACTGCAATGAATTGTTGCACTACATGGATGTGTGATCAGAAAAATGCCACCAAAATGAAATAAAAATATGCATAAAAACAGAGCAGGCAGCATGTTCACTCAGCAGTCTTTGTCTGACTGGAACAGGCTTAATGCATTAAACCTCTGAAGGCAACTGGACTTCTTTTTAGGTTCATAAAGACTTTTCATCTCTCATCTGAGAGGCATCTGAAGGCTGATGGAGAGTCCCAGATATTTAACCCCTACTGGGGTTGTCACCTTGGGGGTGGTTGACCCATTCTGTCATCATGTGACTCATTAATGGTCACTTGAACCAAGCCTCTCAAAAGAGAGGTGAAACATCTTCATGACCCTAAAAAGAAGCCCTGCTGCCTTCAACTCAAGCGCTTAAAACTGATACTTACATTCATGTGAAAAAGAAAGTTTTCACAGGACTTCTTGCAGTTCTGTAAGTACACCCTATGATTCAATAGCTCGCAAAACCTCCTTTAGCAGCAATAACTTCAGGTAAGAACGTTGTTTCAGTTGGTGTCATGCTTTGACACCCCTCTACTGTTGATTAATAGCATCTATCTGGATGATTAACTAAAAAAATATAAATGAACACACAGTACAAAACAGTCCAGTGCTGCTAATGACACAATGTAAGCCTCTGAGGGTTAATCTTACAGGGGCATCGTCGTGGTCCACAGAGCAGTTGCAGACCAGCCAGGTGTCTGGATCGTTTTCGCTTCTTGGTGGAATCTTCCTGATGGCTGACAGATAGAGTATATCTCTCTGAGCGACAGGCCACACTCTCTAAAACACAGAACGCACATTCAGTAGGCAATCAATCAAAAACAGGCTGTGTAATATTGATGATGAAATGTGCAACATGTTTCAGCAAAGTCTAAAGGTGCCGTGGACTCAGTATACCTTGTGTGTCTGGTAAACGATGACGGCATTATCAGAGAGCGTTTCCACAACGTGGAAATTTTCAACGGTGGCTGTGGGAGGAAGAGCTCAGTCAGGTCATGGCATTAACACAAAGAAAGTCAAACAGTAATAATGTGATGTGATAAAATGGTGAACTTACTCTCCCAGTCCAATCGGAATGCAGTGTCCCAGAAGTAGTGGCAGACCTCATGTCCAGTTACCCCCTTCACAGCATGTGTAGCTTTGAGGGGATCCAGAACGAGACCGTTCTCCTCCACTTCTCTCCTATATACCTGTTACACAACACCAGAGACAGAATACTATAAACATACTCACAACGTCACCAGTGACTACAAACTGAGATGATTTTTGGAGACATATAAAATT
>VUQI01005939.1:8100-32586 GCA_015106735.1 Paratilapia polleni
ATATATATATATATATATATATATATATATATATATATATATATATATATATATATATATATATATATTCTTGTGTATTTAAATTCAAGTAAATATATGACCAAAATATACATTGCTTCTGTGTTTAGAGGCAGCCTGTCTTTGAGTCAGACATACAGCTTTTATAATCTTTTGCCTGACAATGGTTCCTCTGTACTGCCGCTTTATGTAACACATTTGATAACAGTTTATGTAAAAGTTCATACCATGTATCCTAATCAGAATATTGGATTTATCACAGATTGCTTAGAAAAGACAAGAAGAAGAAGAAGCAGCTATCATTTTTTCTACTGACATTTTGCATTTAACTGATTGAAGGGTGTGTTCTGTTGATGGCCTCCCTGCCAGCCATGGACACTGTGACAGACACATGTCCTGTGGTGCACCAAAATGGGACCGCCCATCGGGAATCTGCAGGCACAAGACCAGCCACTGTTGTTCTGAGGCTTCATTTATATCACACCAGCCAGGGAGCAGCTGACGGCAGATTTCTCAGCTACCCACCTGGGGACTATGTAGCTGAAGAGCTGTGTATAGATGCAGCCAAGGCATGCAGTGAGTACTCAAGCTGCGCAAGCCTCCATAAAGCACCCCCATTCAAGTGTTTTGCTGTTACTTGGAGCATAGATCCCAAGATAAGGTTATCAACAGGCCACAGTGAAACCTGTTAACAGAAAAATTGTTAGTTTGTGCGCTCATTTCCATTCTTTGTTTACACTTTGCCTTTACTCTCTTTACTGATGAGAATATGGTATAAATATGGTAGCTTAGCTTTGCTTTGTGTCTTCTTTTTTTTTTTGTTTTTTGTTTTTGTTTTTGTTTTAATTTAGAGGTCAAATTTATCAATAAATTTTCAGTAAAAGTATGACTCTACTAATCCACAGCAGGGCTATGCAGAGTAGGACTACACTCACCTGCATGTTGTGCATCTGATGATAAAACAAACACAAATGACATTTTAGACAATATTTATTGACCTTTTTCACCTGTGTTAGTACAAGAAACAGTTTCTACTTAGTATATACTGAGGCATAGTCCTCAGAGCTTCCTCTAAATACAGTTTCTTCAGGTATGCTGTACTTTGTTTGTTGACTGTATTTGTTAGTTACCTGAATGAATATAACCCAAGCTTACAGAACATAATGTGTCTTCTCATTCTGTGGTCACTGTAGGTATATCACCTCTTTACTGCAGCCTTTTCGGTCTCTTTCGAGAGCGGGATTGCTTGTGGTTTTCAGCCAACCACATCTTTCAGCTTGATGATACCGCCTCTGAAGATGTGTTTTTCAGAATACGGTAGCAGACTTTATTTTGTTTCTGCAATTCCTCTTAAGTATGTTTTTGAGATTCAAATGAAAGTATCCTAATGACTGCATTTTCTTTATGACCTGCTGCCACAGATACTACTTCCCTGGCTGGTACAGCGGCGGGGCATCCCGAGCTTACCGATATGGAGTCACAAAAGGGTCAGAAAGCCCCGTCATTGATGACTTTGTAATGTCATATCTCTTCTTTCAGGTAAACACCTTCACATAAACCCTTTTTGTGTGGTTTTCTTTTTCTTTTTTTTTTCTTTTTTTTTTTGGTCAAAATAAAACAGCATCATATACTGTTTATTTTTGCAACACTACGCCAATGATAAAATATCTGCATAGAACAGAAAGGGGCAAGTGCAGCAGACATTTTCAGAGGAATCATCAGAGTCCTGCATCCCCACAGTTAAGAGAAACATATATAATGACCACATTGTAATAGAAATGTTGCTAGTGTAGGTGAATCCTTATAACTCAAGCCTGTAATATGGCAGAGATTGAACTCTGCATGACCTTTAGGATTATGTGGAATTATGCTGGTGGAAATCTGCCGTGGCTCTGGAAAACCCTAAAAGTGAGAAGAGAAGCACCGCTACAGAGGTCGTTTAAATACATTTGTGTGTTTGCAGCCATTATAGCCATTCTGCATACTTGCATTCACCTTTGGCAGATGCTGAGTTTACTTTTTAAAGGATATGTTGAATTCCTTGTGGTTTGGTCAGGAGTTGAGCCTCTGTTTTTCTGACAAAGAGAGATAATTATTTGCAGTTTGACACAAGAGCAAAAACAGATTTGGGGGGGAGAACAGTATTGAATTATAGAATTTGTTGTCATTTTATTAAATATTTTCCTTTTGTGTTGGGTATAATAAAAGCCATTTTTCCAATTTTATTAAAGACATTGGTAAATATCTACAGCTGTGCATACACTCACAGCTTGTTATTGGTGCCCAATGCAAGGGGGAAAAAAAAGAGAGAAAAAGTAAAGGCTATGTTATCTTGTAGTTTTGGTCTGTTTAGTGTTCACACTGACTTCTTATTACAGTCAAAACAAAAGCTGCAAATATGACATCAGAGGGCCTGACAGAGACCTCATTCATTGGTCAGCTGTGGTAAAGAGCCATCCTGCATAATCTGTGTTTGATGCAGTGACTGCAAGCAAGTTATGTTGTACCTTACTTCACTCTAAACTGTTGGGGTCAGAAGTTGACAGGCAGGTATTTGTATATAGGCAAAAACAACAAGGGGTAAATAGAATAGGAGGAAGAACTTGAACACAATCAGTAGAAAAATAAAATTGAATTGCATTTAAATTTCATCGCATGTCACACATGACTTAACTCTGATAGCTCAACCTACTTTGGATTAACACTATAACTGAACTACTTGGAAGCCATATTAGCCGATTATTTGCAGCCTAGTTGTGGTTGTTTTCCATGCCTGGGTTAAATACCAGCCCATTTATGACAGGAGAGACCGAAACATAGCCTGAAATTGTTGGTTTAATTAAAAACTGTCATGCGCACACAGTATACAGAAATTACTACAGTAGAAATACAGTAGATTTGGAAAACATGGACAAACACCAGTACCCTCACCTGAATATTTAGTGTGATCAGTAGGGTTCACCTTTAGAAGTAAAAACCACTGTGTTATTCTCATCTTTTGTCTGCAGTGGAGGAATGACTTTCTGAATGGCTCGGTGAAGATCCCCAACTCCCACGAGACACAGGAAGAGTGCCTTGGTTTGGCTGTACTCGACATGACCAGAACAGCCAAAGAAAGACAGCTGTCACCTCTGGACATATACCACACCATAAGGTACTTGTAGCTGCTTTTATATGCTGATTTTTATCTGTTTCTTTATCCACAGTGAAAGTACGGTAACCACTAATTGATTCCACCCACTGATACATGCTGACTCTTGTCTTAACAAAAAACAGCTGTACACGAAAATTGCCAAAGTTAATAATAGTCTAACCAGAGAATAAGTAAACAAAGCTTTCCATTCCACTTTTCCAAAAGTTTTTGATAGTAATAGACAGTACCGGTAGCAGTAGACAGTAATAGACAGAGTTTTAGTTTTTACAGATAGTACATTAATAACTCTTACACTAAATATGTGCAGGTGAGCCACCTTTTTGACTTTTAAATGATTCATGATATTTGGCGTCATGCAAAGTAAGAATTTACTGAATCTTTTTTAGCTACAAGTCCTTCTTGCCAAAGGACATGAGAGCTCAGATCCAGGACTGCAATTTCTTGACACGTAAGCGAATCCGCTTCCGCTTCAAGCGCTTCATCCAGCAGTTCAGCCAGTGTCGGACCACAGTGCGCGATCTTAAGCTTAAGTACCTCATCAGCATGGAGTCCCTGGACAAGTCCTTCTACACAGAGACCTTCCAGGTCAGGGAGCCATCAGGCAGCCAGCTCATCATCCTGGTGGCAGCGGATACTGGCATACAGTGGTGTCGAGAGTTGATTAAAGATTCTGATCAGGTTGGTACAATGAGTGCTATCCATCTTCTACTTTACATTGTACGTTTTGCACTGTACGTCATGAAATGGACTTTTTATCAAAACAGTATAACATTAGTGCCATGCTGGGTGCCTGTGGTTCCTAAATAGTGTATTTGAAAAGAACTAAGAGACAAGTGTTCAGGTTAGTTCTCCAAGAACCTAAATCTCTTCTGGGTTCTGTTTTTAGATGGGGCAGTTTGGCCAATCATAGGTCTTTGCAGATAAGTAGTATAAAGTAGCATAAAGAAGGAAGGTGTCCAAGCAGGAAGTAAGACATCTAAGAGAAGTGGGTAAAGCAGAAGCCTTTAACTAGAGGAAGGTTTGAATCCTGTGTTTCTTCCAATCCCCATTAGCTGTTATCACAACAGCGGCTATTTTTCTTGGAGTCCACATTAAAAAGAACAGTACAAAGACTTCCAAACATCACACTACATACTATCAGCTAGTACATAAAAAGAAAATGATGATGGGAAACAAATGGTTTCAAACTACTTATTTGTGTGAAGCCACAAGTTAGTATTGACTTTTTTTTAAGTTTGACATTTCTCTTATGCCATTTTGCCAGGAGCTACAGACCTTGTGTGATTTCCCTGACGTCACTAACATCAGCATCAAACAGGCCAACAAAGACAGCACTGCAGAGAGTCGGGTGGTTACCATCAACAAGCAAGATGGCAAGAATCTGGTAATTTCATCCTACAAACCCATTTCTCTGTTCCACCAACACCAGAGCCAGCACTGAACTGTCTGCTCATGCTTTTTATAAACAAGTATATCAAATTGGCACTTTCTTTGGTTTGTGTGATAAGAGATTGGTGGATGTGGTCTGTTATGTTTTTCCTTATGATTCAGGAACTGGAATTCCCCAGCCTGTCTGAAGCCCTCTCCTTTGTGTCCCTCATTGATGGCTACTATCGACTGACCACAGATCCACATCACTACCTTTGTAAAGAAGTGGCTCCTCCTAGGCTGGTTGAGGCCATATCTTCTCATTGCCACGGGCCCATTACGTATGTAAAATATAACCTTTTCCCTTTAAAAAAGTTTTTATTAATTATTAATCTAGACCTGTGAGGAAGATTACTAACCTACAGCATTAGCACTACTTATTTAGATATAAAATATGAAAAATTGTGTGTTTTCCAGATGTGATCCCCCCCCAGCAGAGTTGTATGTAGCAGGTTGACAGCTTTACAGAGAAGTCAAACCTATATAATATACTTTGTTGCTACCAAAACAGCTCCTTTCCTTTCAGTTTAACCAGTTTATTTCCAGTTCACTCTTTATGTGTATAATCTTTAAACATTACTGCTTTAACCAGACCAGCATGCTTTGGAGTCATTCATTAAACTCTCAGCATGTCTTGCCATGGCCAATAAGCATATGCAACACTGAGCGTGCGTAAATTTAACATTTAAACACATTACCAAAACTGTTTCCCAGTCTATATTTATACCATGCTTTTGGCATGAGAGAGACGGAGACAGTGAGCCAGAGGCGAGAGAAAGTGTGTGTGTGTGTGTGTGTGTGTGTATTATTGACTGAAAACAAGCAGATATGTAGTGATAAGGCCATTACCGTTCTGTCATGATATTCTCATTTTCTGACTGTGCAGGTTTATGACTAATGCTAAATTGTCAGTTTAAGAACAGATAGTAATAACTTTGTGTGTGTGAGAGACAGATGGATAAAGCCTGGATGTTTAGGTATGATTATTTCTGCAGTTTGAGCCTTGATAGTACTTTTATTGGAAGTGTGTTTGTTTTAGGTTAGTTAAAAGGGAAGAAGTGGTGATGTGATTACAGGAAACACTCAGGTGTTTTACTCTCATAAATAAATATGGGCATTTTAAGCATTTATACTATTGTGTTGCAGTCTAATGTTTAGTAATGTGTCTAAAATATAGACAAATTCTTTTCTTTTTTTTTTTTTTCCTTTTTTTTGTAGAATGGAGTTTGCTGTCAACCGGCTTCAGAAGTGTGGAAACAAGAGAGGGCTGTACATTTTGAGATGTAGCCCTAAAGACTTCAACAAATATTTTTTGACTTTCCCTGTTGAGGTAGGTAATTTAATTCAAAAGGGTAAATTTTCATATATCCTATATTCATTAGCTTTTAGCTCATAAAGATCAGAAATCCGGTGTCTCAAATTATTAGAATACTTCCTATGATCAATCAAAAAAGAATTTACAATACAGAAATGTCCAGTTTCTCAGTATTGTTGGGATATCTTTACCATGAATGTCGGCATCAGGTCAGAGGAGTTGGCTGGCCAGTCAAGCATAGTAATAACATGGTCAGCATCTCCATAAAGCTTGTCAGCAGATGGAAGCATGAAGGGCTCTAAAATCTCCTGGTAGATGGCTGCATTGACTTGGGACTTGAAACACAGTGGACCAACCACCACCAACACCAGCAGATGACGTGGCACCCCAAATCATTACAGACTGCAGAAACTTCACACTTAACTTCAGACACACTGGATTCTGTGCCACTCTTCCTATGGGCTCTTAGGCTTGATTTCCAAATGAAATGCAAAATTTACCATCATCTGAAAGGAAGACTTTGGACCAATGAGCAACAGTCCGATTCTTTTTCTCCTTAGCCCAGGTAAGACGCTTCTGATGTTGTCTCTGGTTCAGGAGTGGCTTGTTATTAGGAATGCAACAGTTGTAGCCTCTTTCCTAAAGACACTCCTTGTGAAGTTCTCCCAAGTTCTTGAACTGACTTTTCTCGACAACCCTCTCAATGCCGCAGTCATCCCTGTTGTTTGAGCACATTTTGCTGCCACACTCTTCCCTTTCATTCAACTTTCCGTTAATATGCTTCGATACAGCTCTCTGCAAACAGCCAGCCTTTTCAGCAGTGATGTTCTATGGCCTACCCTCCTTGTGGAGGGTGTTGATGATTGTCAACTGGACAACTGTCAAGTCAGCAGTCTTTCCTATGATTGGTGTTGCGTGTACTGAATACAGTATTTATACTGTTTGAATAGTAGTTTGCTCAAACTCGAAATTAAATACTCTATATTTGGAGATACTGGATTCAGATTTTCATTAGCTATAAGCCATAATCATCAAATTAAACCAAAAAAATGCTTGAATTATTTTATTTTAGATGTAATAAATATAGAATATATTAAAGTTTACCTTTTTGAATTAAATCAAAAAGTGAACTTTGTCACAATATTCAATTTTTTAGATGTATATGTATAAATGTACACTAATACCTTGTAGTACTGTATTAGTGTACTTGTTTATGTATATAAACGTCTGTGCTTTGTCATGTCCCTGGTTTGAATTTCATTTGTGACATAGAAACAGCAGCTTGTGTTTGTGAAGTGTCAAGGTTCAGCTCTTCGTGGCTAAAGGATTCTCGTTTGTTTTATTAATTAATTGAATGTGCTCAAACTAGTGTCCTCTTTGTGCCTGCCAGGTGTATGATGCTGTCGAGCATAAGCATTGTCAGATAACCAGGTCTGCTAGTGGAGAGTTCAACCTCAGTGGAACCAAAAGAAACTTCAGCAGCCTGCAAGAACTGCTCAGCTGCTACCAAAAGGAAACAGTGCGCTCAGACAGCATCATTTTCCAATTCACCAAATGCTGCCCCCCTAAATCCAAAGGTAAAACTAACAGAATCTGGATTTTTTTCAATTTATGTAGATGTTAGCAGAGTCTGTGTGTGAGACAGACAGTGGGCATTGCATCATCATTTGTGAACTGCACAAAGGATGATGAATGGAAAATGTTCCGTATCCTGACAGGATCACGATCCTGTTTCCCCTCATTTATTTATAAGCACACAGGGTATAAGTTAACACACCAGTTCTCTCTAATAAATAAATTTATTGGGATTTTACAACCAGGGATGATCAGGCTGGTGCCTGTGGACATCAGTAACGTTGCTCGTTCAAGCCTTTATATGCAGTTCAGTACAAAAATAGCCTTGATAGCTAGTTATCATGCTGTTTATAGTTTATCAGATCATAATTGTTTCTGTGGCTTTTGTAGTCTTTTACTGTTTTTAACAAGTGGCATACCATCAATCACAGCTGAGCTGACAACGGAGCAGTGGAGTTCACCATTGAGGGGAACTCCATTTATTAAGGCTTTTGATTCAGTCCATAGTGATGATGGTTCAGTATCGCTTTAAAGATTTATCGAGATTACTCTGTACACGTATTTGAAGTTTGTTGGAAGGGAAAGGCAAGGTTGGGTATGTGCATAACAAGAAGCTTTGTGTCCATGTAGAAATCTTACAGATTGTCCTGAATATAGACTTTTTTACATTTTGTCATGGTGCATCCTTATTTTCTGACCTTGTAGCTGCAGAATAAGATTATATTGGCTTATTAAAAGCGGGTAGTAAAAGTCTTTGTGTGTGTGACATGCTGTTTGTCTGTCTGTATGATCTAAGTTTAGATTACTTTCAACAAGTGTGTGCTTTAGGTTAGTTAAGACGGTTAAGAATTCAAACATTCAAGCGTTTTACTCATTTTAAACGTTTATACTTAAACAGATTAAGCAAAAGGAAGGTAATCTTGGTTCAGGCTTATTTGAAATCTTAACTTGGACTTGTGTTAGGTCCCAGTCACACAGGACCTGTTTGGCAACCATCTGGCAACAAGCGAAAAATGTGTATTCCCTGACCGGTTGCGAGTGGCTGCTGGAGGTTTCTGGCAGTCACTAGCATGAAATTGGTTGCAAAGAGGTATATAGTGCTGCGCTGAAAACCTACTTATGGTTGCTTTGACTGATAGCAGGTTACCACAGTCACCAGTAGTTTGCATGGCAGACACCGACTTGTCTGCAAACACTCGCAAACTACTCGCCAAGTGGTAATGACCTTTTGAAATCACCAACTGGTTGGGGAATACACATTTTTCCCTAGCAGTCAGAGGTTGCCAGGGGGTTGCTGGAAAAGGTCTCTAGGCCTGTGTGACTTCACGGTTTTAGCAGTTGCGTCTGTATTTGTCAATTGTGCCGGGCCATAATATGACTCGAGATTCATTTTGAAAAGCTATTACCCAGCTTTAGTGTGTTCTTTATTCTGGAAAGGTCATAGAAGTAATACATTTGATTTCCTAGCAGGAGTGAAACATGCCTTATACATTGGCCAATCACTAATTATAAAGAAGAGCAGCAGTAAATGACACACAGATGGAACACAAACTAACAACCAGGATGACTCAAACGTGTCTCAGTCTCTGCCTGCTTTCATAATTATACCACAAGTCCATTTCTCAGAAACTCATGAAGAAATGCAGATCACAGAATTTCAAGTCTCTGACTCATGTCATCAAATCCCATGCTTCTCTCTCAGTTGGACCCTTAAGTTTTATTACAGGTTACTTAGTAAATAGTTTCTTGAATGTAAGATCATGTTCTTTTCTTCCCACTAACAGAAAAGTCCTGCCTCCTCGTGTGCAGGAGCAACAAAGGCTCAGAAGTGCCACTGACTCCATCACTACATCGACACAACATCAGTCAAATGGTGTTTCACAAGATCAGGAAAGAAGATCTGGAATTTGTAAGCTTAGTTTACATGTTCAGGGCTATAATATGTCTGTACTTCCTCATTTATCCTACCATTCTGTACGTGAATGTTCCTTATATTCTGCATTATGATGTTATTGTATTGACTTGCTGTAACTTAACAGGAAACCCTCCATATTTCCATCATCAAGTTAAATGTGTTGGTCACTCCTTAAGGGTTATAATTTAATTTTTATGCAATAATTATCTTCCTCTTAGATGGAGAGCCTCGGTCAAGGGACATTTACAAAGATCTTTAAAGGGGTCCGAAAGGAGCTCAGAGACTATGGACTGCACCAAACAGAAGTAGTCATGAAAGTCCTGGACCAGGCCCACAGGAATTTCTCTGAGGTCTGTGGGTCTAAAGCTGCATTTCTTTTCCAAAAAGTTACTCTCGTCTGAAACCAGAGCTTGCCAATGTCTTTTTGTTTCTGATTTTGGAAATTAGGTTGTCTGCCCAGATCTGAGCATAAATTTTCAGTGATATTTACGTCAGGGCCCATAACAAAGGCTTCAGCTAGTAGTTCATGGTTAATTTTGAGATCTGCTTTGGATTATTAGCCGAAACAGTTGAACAGTGTACCACCACTCTTGAGTCCCTTAACTGGCATGTTTTAATGAGTCAGTCTTTAAACAGTGGAAATTTCAAGCTGGAACCATGTGACTTCTTTTTATAGCCTTTTCCTGTCTTATAAAAGCATCAGTTAGCTCTATTTTTATGTCTGTTTACTGGAGAGGATAGCTATTTTTTTTTTGCTGCCTCGGGTTGCTTGGGGGGGAGAGGGCCAAAAGTGCATCACTGTAAAGGAAAGTCAAAAAAACAAAACAAGAGCACCACTAGAAAAAGGAATCCACAAAAATGTATTTTATTCCGATCATCCTGTTTTCATAATGGTTGGAAGCCCTGAATTTAATTTGAAGTATCTTGGATTGATACTTTAGGGTCACATGGTTATATCAGACAAATATGGCTAAACCACTGGTGTAGATGTTATATTTTTCATGTATTCAATCTTAAAGTGCACCACAGGAGTATAGTTTATTTTTTCTGACATGAACAAATAAATAATTTGGTTTTCTATTTTTTTTCCTTGTCCTGCAGTCTTTCTTTGAAGCTGCCAGCATGATGAGCCAGTTGTCTCATATACACCTCATCCTAAACTACGGCGTTTGTGTCTGTGGAGAAGAGAGTAAGTCCTCTTTGAGTGACAAACAACAATCTCAAGTTGACATACTTTGAGTATGATGTTTGCTCTGTACAGTACCTGTTTATTTGAGAAACAATTTGAGCTATATCATGAAGTCTAATGTCTCAACTGTCCACCACACTTTATCACAATCTTGACCAGACTTGTTATCCCAAAGCTGAAATTGAGCTATTCGTAGGAGGATTAAAATGCCTTGCCCTAGACACTCTTTCACCTTTACTGCTCTCTTCACGTCACAAGACATCTGTTTCTGTACAGTGGACTTTTGTTTGTTGAATTAGCATTAGCCAGTTTTGTTTGTTTTTTTTTTCTTTCTCAAAATTTCTGGCATTATCTGTGCTACACCTGTTGAGATATATACTGCATGTTGTCTCCAGTTGAATTTGTGGGTTAAATTTCTTTTCTTTTCTTTTTTTGTTTTTGTTTTTTTTGGGGTTTTTTTGGCTGATTTAACCCTCAAGAGTAAACATGCTTATTTTACAGCCAGAACTCCACCGTGGAGGTCTGAGTTAAAGTGTGTGGGGAGAGTATGTTTGGACCGCATTGGAATTTGGCCTATGGGAAAACCGCCCTCGGCTTCCTTTAGCTATGACGCCAGTAAACACTTTCCCAATGACTTTATGGTCTCAATCACCAAGTCTTATTGAATACAACATGATGGTAATTTTCTACATGATGGACCCCGTTTGATTCAAAAAGCATGGAAAAGCAGGGCATGCTCTAACACACGCCTACCTGCTAATTAACAAGTCTGCCGTATGAGCAAGCAGTGTTTCTCAGTTTCTCAAGCAGATGTCCTTGCTTGTTATGTCTGTTTTCAAAACACCAAAATGGTGACTGCCAAAAAGCTCAGCTTGAGACTTTGAAGATGGGACTAACCAGTTTCTACATCCACCCTTTATGGGTACAGTCTGGGTATATAAAACAATAAATAAATATCTATATAAACTGATGGTGATCTAAAACTGAACTATACCTCATCAGTTTTTCAAGAGATGCTGTGAGAGACCCTTAGTTCCTGCGTTTCCCTCGCAAGTGAATTTGGTTACTATTCCAGTGTAATAACTTTATATTTAATGACATTAAATGGATATACTGTAGAAACTGAAATCTCAAAATCTTTTAGTGATTTATTTATGTTTGAAAAATAATATTTGAAATGCTTTTTGCTTTTCCCAGACATCATGGTTCAGGAGTATGTGAAGTTCGGCTCACTGGATACCTACTTGAAGAAAAACAAAAACTCGATTAACCTTCTGTGGAAGCTGGAAGTGGCAAAGCAGCTGGCCTGGGCCATGAACTTCCTGGTATGAACATATGTTCTGCTTCATTTTAGGCCTTGTCATTAACAAAGTATTGATGAATAATGCACATAATGCAACAAAAAAATGATGTAAATTATAAAAAGCAACTGTAACTGAATATAGAATGCTTAGATTGAAATGTCTCTTCTTTTCTGTTACTGCAGGAAGACAAGCATCTTGTTCATGGGAATGTGTGCGCTAAAAATGTTCTCCTGATCAGAGAAGAGGACCGGAGGGCTGGGAACCCCCCTTTCATCAAACTAAGTGATCCTGGTATCGGCATCACTGTCCTGCCCAAAGAAAGTGAGTTTGTATCTGTGCTGTGCTCACCCAAAAAAGAATGACCCTCTTATAGCAGCAGGGGGCAGTAGGTAGCTACTTAACAGCTTGCAATTGCAGTGAGCTGGATTTCATTTTTGCTTGGTTACCAAAAGAGAGCTAAAATGTGCTTGTTTGTTCTACAAAAATGTATTATTGTTATATTGATACTTACAGTTTTCTGCATTGTAGACATGCATTCAATTAGTGCATAAAATCAAACTGGAACAACTAAACATTTGCATGCAAATTTCACTAAATGAAGAGTTTACTAAAAGTGGAAGATCAAATGTTTTTGTCTGTGATCAGTTCTGATTGAGAGGATCCCTTGGGTGCCCCCTGAATGTATTGAGGACCCTGCCAAACTGAGCCTGGCTGCAGACAAGTGGAGCTTTGGCACTACACTGTGGGAAATCTGCAGTGGTGGGGAGAAACCTTTAGCAACACTAGACAACTCTAAGGTAAAGCCGAGTGGCATGACCTAAAATATGTAAACTTAGCACAAAAAGTAAGGAAATTTGTGTTTGGTCGATTATTTCTTTGTTGTAACAATGCTTCTTGGCAATAAATCTTATACCATTGGAAAGCCTGTTTATTTCCCTGCCACATTTGTAAGGAAATTTGTGGGTTGCACCCATGAAGAACTTGCCAAATCTTCTCTGCCAGTGCCAAACAGCTTATTCTGTTATTGACTCTTGTTTTAAGCTTCTGGTACCCCAGGTGCTCACAATCAGGTGCCTGATTGCTACAGCGGTCAGTTGGTGTCTGCTCCAAGCATGTCACGTTTGACTGATCCGGATAGGGCCCGTGCCATAGGGCAACTTCAAGCTGGTGACCAGCATGAGGAGGAGGTGCCAGGCTGTTGTGGCTGTGTAGGGTTCTTCCACGTGCTACTGAGGCCCCTGTTTGTTAAATGAATAAATTGTTGAATTGCCAATCCAGTAAACAACACCAAACAAGAGTCAATAACAGAATAAGCTGTTTTGCATTGGCAGAGAAGATTTGGCAAGTTCTTCATGGGTACAACCCACATATTCAACTCTGCTGCTCAACCCACAAATGCATTTTCCTTACAAATGTGGCACCATTTAAAGGGAAATAAACAGGCTTTCCAACGGTATGAAGTTTATTGCCAAGAAGCATTGTTACAACAAAGAAATAATCAACCAAACACAAATTTCCTTACTTTTTGTGCTAAGTTTATATTGTTTCCAGATATATATTTAACATTAGACAGTATCGATGCATTTCATCTTACAAGCCTAAGTGGTAAGAGTGGTTTTGATGCTACAGTAAGGATAGGAATTACTCAGTGTCTAGACAAATGTTGATGCTTAAGGTTACATATGTCTGCAGGTTGGCAAATTTTTCAACTTTTTCGCTTTTGAAAACGGGAAAAAATGTCATTGTTATTTGGAAACTTGCTCAAGGCCTCTCGAGTGTTTGCCACAAAATCAGATTCTATGTGTGGCGGTCGTGAGGAGCATAAACTGATATATACCACCATTCATAAGTTTTTCCTCTGCAGATTTTTTATTTTATTTTATTTTTTATTTATTTATTTATCTCTTTGCCAAGTACTATGTGACAATAAATGAGGACTATATTTAAGCTGCTTCTTGCAGTCTCTCATTCTGCGGATGAACTCCAGCTGGTTCCACTGCAGCTGGCGACGGTAGTCCTTGTAAGAATGAGGGAATTGTCCGATTGCAATTGGGGTTCTTTCAGATGGGAATGAGTTGCCAAGTATACATGGGCGCCTGTTAATATAACTGGGCAGTTTGCCCAAGTAAAGTCTGTGTAATGGGGAAACTCCGCTCTTTCTTTGGCATCATCAGCAGATTGTTACTGAGGCAGTTTTGCGTCTGTACACCTGCATTAATCCTCAACTTTCTGTCCCAGAAAACTCTGTTTTATGAGGATCACCACCAGCTTCCTGCACCAAAGTGGACTGAACTGGCTAATCTGATTACCAGCTGCATGGACTATGAGCCCACATTCAGGCCTACATTTCGTGCAGTTATCCGTGACCTCCACAGCCTCTTCACACCAGGTTAGTATATGCCTCACCAGCTAAATTGAAGGCCCCATTGATGTAAAAACACAATAAGTATGTGGTGGAGCGGCATGGCATGGAGTCTCAGATGTCTTCATGATACTCCCACTCTAAACATACACACATTTAACAGGGTGTGTACACAAACTGTCCTTTCCTGGGCAGGCCAAACAAGTCTAACATCAGTTCCACCCAGCCACGAGAATTTTCTCCTTTTTTGTGTTTCCAGACTATGAGTTGATCGTGGACAGTGACATCCTGCCAAACAGGATGGTGGGCTCTGCCTGGACATGTGGTGGGTTTGAGAATCAGGAGCCAGCTCAGTTTGAAGAGAGACACCTCATATTCTTACAGCAGCTGGGCAAGGTATGATGAAGTGTAGGGGTTGAAGTGTTTGTGAAGCAAATGGGCTTTTAAAATAGATACAGTAAAATTTAAAATCAAACTATGAGCAAACAATGGTGGCTCACTTAATTTGGTCTTCTCTTCAAGGGAAACTTTGGCAGTGTGGAGATGTGTCGATATGACCCACTTCAGGACAACACCGGAGAAGTCGTGGCTGTGAAGAAACTTCAGCATAGCACTGCAGAGCACATACGAGACTTTGAGCGGGAGATCGAGATCCTAAAATCTCTGCAGCATGAGAACATTGTGAAGTACAAGGGTGTTTGTTACAGTGCAGGTACTTTTGATCAACATTTTAATAGCTTTGTTGTTGGTCTTTCAGAAGCAAAAATTACTAACCAATTTTACATTTTCATTACACAAACATTGTGTAGTTTTTTTTTCATATTGTAGACTTGTAACTGTACCAAAGAAATTCTTCTTGCATGTATTTGTCAGTACACACACACGCACCACCCCCCAAAAAAACAACAAATATTCACCAAACTCTGCATTTAACATCGATGTACTCAACTATAGCGGTTCTAAATTTGCCTACTTAGACTATAACTTCAGTATATTTAATATGTAAGTGGATGAATAGAAACCTGGCCATTTTAGTGATAAGTCAGGATGAACACAGTTTTCACTGAGTTTTAAATGTATATGTTATCTCTAGGGGTGGAAATCGTGAAGTCAGTCACAGTACAATATCATCACGATCATGTATGTCTGTGTAACTGAACGACAAAATAATAACCCTCAAAAAGCAAAAAAGCCCAAAAATTATGTATTTATTCACTCCATTGTGGCGTTGTGGTGTGTGTGTGTGTGTGTGTGTTTGTTTATCATTTTTATTCAGTTTTAATAACGTGGCAGTTTAATTCATTCGCTTTTTGACTAGCTTCCACCATTTTGCTCCGGTTTCTCTCTGACTTTTTTCTTGGTTGGTTAACTTCCGTTTACTTTAGCCTCATTTATTTGATAAGTGCCTGTTCATTAGCAGGTGAATCTGTCTACAGCAGCTGCATGTTTGAATAAAAACAATATCTGACATTTATACATCGATAATAGAATCACAAGAGGAAGTGAAATGGCATATTGTGAGGACGATATTTTGTCATCTCATTAATCTAAGACTTCTACAACCGTCCTTTTATTTAACATGTTTATTGTGTGTTAATTGATGTCACAACTCATGGCTTCATTATATCCACCTACAAATAGCTTTAAACTAGCATTATCCACTTTAAAACATGGTGTAAATTAGGCTTAATACATGTAGTGTTTCATGTCCATTTTAATAAAGGATAAGGTGTCTGTGTGCAGATGGGAATTTAGTGTTTTGTTTATTTTCCTCCAGGTCGACGAAATCTCCGTCTCATCATGGAATATCTTCCGTTTGGAAGTCTGAGAGATTACCTCATGAAAAACAAGGAGAGGATCGACCACCAGCAGCTTGTGCATTACACTTCTCAGATCTGCAAGGTACTGCAACCTGGCCAGTTTTGTCACATGCTTCCTGGATTTTCTGACCACTTAAACTAGTGATAAAAAATAATTTTGTTTGTCTGTTCTGTGTTTGCATAGGGTATGGAGTACCTGTCAAGTAAGCGGTATATTCATAGAGACCTGGCAACACGAAATATTCTAGTGGAGAGCGAGCTCAGAGTGAAGATCGGGGATTTCGGCCTCACTAAAGTTCTGCCTCAGGACAAAGATTACTACATGGTCAAAGATCCGGGAGAGAGTCCCATATTCTGGTTAGAATATGTTTTATTAGCTTTTTACATCCTTGCAATCTTCTGCAATGTTTTGTTTTTATCAGTTATAGTCTGTTATTTTAAATTAGCTTTTTTCCTATGATATTCCTTTAGAATTCAACCTGTGATCCTGTTTTCCTGTTATTCTAGTAATTAAGCTGCCTTGTAAATTCACTTCAGAGAAGCAGAGTCACATGATGTGCTACTTCACAGGTATGCCCCTGAGTCGTTGACTGAGAGCAAGTTCTCTGTGGCGTCGGATGTCTGGAGCTTTGGAGTTGTGCTCTATGAGCTCTTCACCCACAGCAACAAGAACTGCAGTCCTCCTGCAGTAAGTAATAAATCACACTTGCATGCACCGTCTTTCACTGTCATTTTTTATGTGTGTAGAAAACGATAAGAAATTAACTTTAAGAGTTTGACATCAAAGCTCTTTAATCAGAAAAAGAAAAATGAGAAATGTTTCAACACTCAATAACAACAATTCTTGTTATTTCTCAAAACTAAAATTACCAAAACATTGCATACTTGAGGTTTAAAAAAAATAAAAGAAAAACACTTAAAAATTCTTTTTTTGAGCCTGTATTATTTTAGTAGCAGGCAGTCCTGTACTTTCTGTGATCTTTGGGGCATTGCAGTATAATTTTGCAAATATGTAAATAGTGTTTACAATAGTGTCTGCTGTGTTGTTTGCATGCAAAAATTAAGGAATTAGAAAAAAATACACATTCAGATCCTTTCCAAGTGTATTTAAAAGTAATTTATCAAACAGCTGTTGAGGAAGCAGGGCTACACACCAGGACTAGGCCTGAACACTCTGTAGTGAAGCAAGCACTGTTGGGATCTGAGTTTTACCGTCCACAGTCAGGCTGCATCTGAGTCTCCCAGTGGTTTTAAGGGTACTGTTTAACATGTTGTACCAATCTGAGTTCAGTTTGGGAACTCACTGGCTATCATCTGGGTGCTTAGAGTTTGGGGCCCAATATTTCTTGGCTTATGTTAAGGCCAGCAGACATCCGGGTCAAGACTTTGTATTCCAGACCAAAAGTATGCTATCTTTTGGTCTACATGCAGACTGTTTACATGTGTCCAACCACAGCCTGCTCAGACTTGACAGAAAAATTGAAACTATTAGGACTACAAGCAGATTGGAAACCAAAAAGCTTCTGGTACTAAAACTTTTGCTCCTGTCTAAAGATTCTGCATATTCACAAGCAGTTTTATGGCCAGATGAGGCCTGTTCCCTCGTTATTTCATAACAAATGAAGCAGACATAATATCTGAAGTTGATTCAAGTGTTGAATTTGTATTTTGTACCTTTTCACTGTAATTTTAAATATAAGGCCCAAAGAGATGTCAGTGCAAGTGAAGGAGGCCGTCATTAGGCTGAAAAAACAAAGTAAACCTATCAGAGAGACAGCAGAAATTTTAGGAGTGGCCAAATCAAAAATCTGGTACATTCTTAAAAGAATGAATGCACTGGCCAGCTCAGCAGCACCACAAGGTCTGAAAGACCACAGAAGACAGCTGAAGTGCATGATGACAGAATTATTTCCATGGTTAAGAAAAACGACTTCATAACATCTAACCAAGTCCAGAACACTCTCGAGGAGGTGGGTGTATCATTGTTGAAGTCTACAATCAAGAGATGCCTTCATGAATGGAAATACAGAGAGTTTACAACAAGGTGCAAAAACCACTGGTTGCACTCAAGAAAAAGAAGGCCAGATTAGACTTTGAGAGAGAGAAACCGCTCATGATCTGAAGCATACCTCATCATCTGTCAAACATGCTGGAGACAATGTAATGGCATGGGCATGTGTGGCTTCCAGTGGAACCAGGTCTCTAGTGTTTATTGATGATGTGAGTGCTGATAGAAGCAGCAGGATGAATTTTTAAGTATATAGGGCTATACTCTGTGCTCAGATTCAGCCAAACGCTGCAAAACTGATCAGATGGTGCTTCACAATGCAAATGGATAATGACCCATTTTGCATGCTGCAAAAGCAACCCAAGAGTTTCTAAAGGCAAAGAAATGTGATATTCTTCAATGGTCAAGTCAGTTACCTGATCTCAACCCAACAGAGCATGCTTTTCAGTTATTAAATACAAAACTGAATGCAGAAATACCCACAAATAAGCAGCAACTGAAGGCAGCTGCAGTAAAAGGCCTGGCAGAGCATCTCAAGGGAGGAAACGCAGCATTTAGTGATGTCCATGGGTTCAAGACTTCAGCCCGTCATTGACTGTAAACGATTTTCATCCAAGTATTGAAAATAATCCTTAGATTTAAAATTATGTTAGTTTCTCCCATTACTTTTGACTCTCTGAAAATGGGGGACTCTGTATAAAAATGTTTGTAATTCCTAAACAGTTAATGCAAAAAAATCCTTTAAAACCCTTGAATTGAAGCTGAATGTCTACACTTCAATCACACATCAGTTGTGTGATTTTTTTTTTTGATTTTTTTTTTAGATGCACAGTGGTGGTGTACAGAAGCAAAACTACAAAAATTGTGTCTTTGTCCCTAAAATTATGGAGCTGACTGTATGTTGTAGGTCTGATGTATAGTGAGTAGAGTACCATGCTATGTAAATGGTTTACTTGGGATATCTATTTTATTGCCATGTGGCCTCATTTGCACATCTGGTTTTCAGTCTTTTTATTGTTAAATTCTTTTAATCATCTCTGCCATTTGCACACTGCAGGTCACTGTTGTGAGATTTGTCTGTAATCTGATGTGCTGATGATCAGAAATAACGCATTTCTGTGAAATAAAGTAAAACACACTCATTGTCTTTACCGTACAAAGATGGATCATGGTTACTATTGTACGTAGTCATTGCCAAAGGCGCATTCTGAGCCAGGAAAACCCTGCAAACATGAAAAAAGAAGGAACGCTCCTCACATGAAGAGACATGTAGGAAACCCTCAAACTGAACTAATTTATTTTCATAGACCTGTCAAGTTGTCTTTTACAAAATACATGCATTTGGCCTCATGCAGTAGTTCATGTTCTGTAAAAAGAACAAACAAACCTTCACATTTGAACCCTGAAAGCAGTTTAAAGATTATCTGATTTCTTCTCTGAAAAGAGGGTTTCTTTGTTTTTTGAGGGTTTTTTTTTTGTTGTTGTTGTTGTTGTTTTTTCCCTCTCCCTCCCACACTTGAAGTATCATAAGTCAAGGTGGGTACATACATGTAAATATGTACTATTCTGATTAGGACATCTAGTCCCAAAGAGCCAGCTGAACCTCTATTGCAGTATGATTGTTGTATGGTGACTGCATGCTTAATTAACTGTTCTGATTAAAGGGATTAATTCTGGGTTTTACATTTTAATCATATTTTGTTGACTCACTAAGTCCCCCCCATTACTTGGTACAGAAAGCAGAGCTTGTGACCGATTCCAGTCATACTACAGTTTATTATGTTGACAATAATAACATCTCCCCCCTTCAGTTGATAGACATGTTTGTCTTCATCCCTCACTTGTCTGTTCTGAGGACATGCTGTGCTGCTTTTTTACCCTTTCAGATTTTATTGAATTCATTGTAATGGTCTATAAGGATATTCTTGCTCTCTCTTAATTAATTTCTCATTTTACTCACTTATCTCAACTTCACTGTCACCATTTGACTTTATTACTTTCCTTTTCCTCTGCTCCTGCTCAGGTTTTTATGTCCATGATGGGGAACGACAAGCAGGGACAGCTGATTGTGTATCACCTCATTGAGCTCCTCAAATCAGGCAGCAGGCTGCCTCAACCCATGGGGTGTCCTACAGAGGTAGGAACATCCTCTGCTGTTTTTTCTGGTTTTCTGAAAGCTACATAAGGCAATTTATTATGGAATAAAATATTTCTTTAATTTTTGGCAACAGTCCTAACAAGTTGGGAGCACAGCTTAGACAAACTGAGCAGAAAGTTGCTTATTTATACATCCAGCACTTGCAGAGTACCTTTATCTTCAAATTGGAGTCATGTTTCTGTCATCGTGGTAAGCATAAGTCTAGTATTCACACACACTTTTGCTCTGGTTTTGGTCTACACTGGTTTCAAGCAGGACACTCTTTGCTTTCATTTTCTTTAGTCTGAGGATTTGCTGCTCTTCTATGTTCTCCATGAACATAAATACTATTTTGAACTGTTAGTCATCATTATCTGACATTTAGAGGCAAAATGTTCAGTAAATTAATTGGGAAAATAACTAGCAACCCTACTTGGCCACATCATGAAAATATTTGACCTTTTCTTTTTGCCACTGAGGCACTCTTAATCAACTTCACCTCAGCTTCTTGTCAAACACGGTGAGATGCAGTGACCGGAGTTCTACTTTTTAAGCCGCTGTAATGGATTGATGTTTCCAGATGATACAAAATCCAGCCACATGCTTTAATGTTTTTTGCTTCCTGCTAATACAATGGTTTGTGTCCCTCCTCTTTTTCTCAGATATATGAGATCATGGAGGAATGCTGGGACAAAGACCCCAGTTTGCGTCCTTCTTTCAAGGAGCTGGCCCTGCGGATTGACCTGTTCAGGGACAGTAAGGAGTTTTAAAATCACCCAAAGTGCCCTGCTCCTCTTCAACCAAGATGCTCTTAATATTGCCGCCCTGTTTGTGGCAAAGGGACAAAGGCCTAAGCGCGGTCCTCCTCCGGATGGGTGCCGGCACGTGGCAGAGTGGATTGTGAACCGAAGAGTGGTGGTTCAGAATGAGAACCTAATTATAAACTACTGCCGGGGTGCCTTTAAGCAAGACACTTAACCCCCTTTTTCTATCATGAAGCTGCTTAGTAGCCCACAGCACAATGGAAATGGGGGCTTGGATGGTCGGAAAGTTGAAGGTGACATTGCTGAAAAAGAGCAAATCTGTTGGGTCAAATTTTTAAAAGAAAAGTTTTGACATGTTAGACTGTGACTAGACTGTTGCCAGGCCTAAAGCTAGAGATGCTTGTGGCGAACAAGTTCTGTGTGTGTTTGTGTGTGTGTGTGTGTGTGTGTGTGTGTGTGTGTGTGTGTGTTTGTGTGTGTATCTGTGTGTGTGTGTGTGTGAGCGAGTGCCTGTTGTGTCTATACAAACAGCTAGCAGGGCTAGCTCTTGCATTCTCTTGTCCAATCAGGGAAATGGACAAAAAGAGCTGTTTTCTATGTATGTTTGTATATACCTACAGTATATTTGTGTACATATATGTCCAGTAAAATTTTATAATTTTGTAAAATTAAAGTAAATACTATATTTGAACTGCCATGTCATTGTAAATGAAGTACCTATGAAAATGATTTAAAATTGTTTTGTTTTGTTTCCAATGTGAGAGGTCGTGTGAAAATTAAACAGTTTAATTCAGCTGTAAATCTGTTATGCAGATTCTTGTGTTCAGTCCCTTTTAAACGTTTAACTCATCATTTCAACTCCATAAAGTCACGTGCTGCTGAAATGACAGGACACTAGACGGCAAGAAACCAAAACCATCCAAGAACATCAAAAATAAATGACTGAAGATTCAGAAACGTTAACATCACTGTCAGTACTTAATCCAGTAAATTGAGTCTGACGTACATTAAAGGTGTGAAAAGAGAGACTTGCCAAGTCGATTACTGAAAGCTTTCCACAAAGTCTTTGATTTTCTCTGTGACTTTACAGACTATTTAACTTGAGCTGTGCTCCACATAGCACTGTAGATTATGGCAAAAACATTTAGCCTTACTGGCAATGATACAGTACTTTGTACTGACTAGATCTGATTTTGTAACTGCAGAAACACGAGAGGATGGGCCAAGAATGCACAATGTCTTAACCTCACTTTTACAGTTGGGCTTTAAATACCCAGAGGGGCAATTTGGTTTGCTAACGGTAATGATACATATTTTAGTTTAAAAAAAAAAAACAGAAGCATGAGTGGAGTAAGACGTACCGAGTTTGTGTTACTTTATGCTCCACTACTACATTCATATGTAAATCAAGCACTTTTATGTTCCCAGATGATATTGAGCCAGTAAAAAAAAGAAAAAAAAACAGTATTACTGATGGTAGCCATATGTAATTATTCTGTGGTGGTACTGTTTTTGACATAAAAATGTTAAATACTGTTTGTATCATACTTTATTTTTGTACTTAAAGGTGTACGTTGTACTTATAGCTTGTTTTTCTTCCTGGTTTAAGTGGACTCCCACTGACATTGGCCCCTGATTTAAACCGCAAATAACTATAAATAGGCTTTGAGGAAAAGGTCATACAGATCTCTTTACAAAGGAAGTTTGGGTGTAATTTTCCAGAGTAAATGATTTGCTCTTTCTCCCTTGATTCGCTCTTTACTTAACAAATTGCGTTTACATTTAATAATAATAATTATTCAAAACCAATAGGTATTACAAAGTACGTAAGTCGACATTTTATTTTGAAATCCGGATGTGCGGATTTGGCTTCAATAAAGCCGGCGACGTTTGAGCTGTGACTGCAGACTCGCTAATGATGATAGGAGCTCGTAGGTGTTTAAATCAGTCTTTAAAGGTTGTGCGCTGTAACGCTTGTTTTATAAACGTGAAGAAATCTGTAAATTTAAATGGCGCACGTTTCTCTTAACTGCAGCCTCTTTCTGACGATTCAGGCGCCTTAAACGTCCGAATAAGAGCGCACTTTAATTTCAAGGACAGCTGGATTTGACAGCGCAGATGCGGCTTCAGCGCGGTACGAAAGCAGGTATATTTCTAGCAGATGTGTCGAAGACAATAACGTGGCTAAACGTAAGCTTAACAGATACCTTTCCACCTTTTTTTCATGTTTAAATCTTTGAGTTTTAGCTGATGTTCAAATTTTTTATACACCTTTAATTTGAAAAGCCAGTAATGCTGCTCCAACCTCATTTGAAATGTTTAGTTTTGTTTGTTCAGTTTCTTGTGAGCCAAACTTGCGAAACTGTTATTTGAGCTGCAAAAAAAAAAATGTTAGAAATAAGTATTTAAAAAGTTATTTTCTGGTGTGGAGTAGTCTGCTGGATTGCATGGTCATGGTGTAACTGGGTGGTGCGGGGCACAGAAAATTAATTACTGTTTTACAGAATGGTGAAACGAGTATTTAGAAAATTAATTTCCCATATAAACTCAAAGCATATTAATAATGCAGTGAATATAACATAAACTGCAAGATGTGCAGCATGATATCCAATATACAAATACCCACAAAAAAAACTCGAGGTTACCTATCTCGTAACCCCGTTCTCTGATAACATGAGTGAGGTGTCTCACTATGGGGAACGCTCCCTCAGTGTTGTCCTCAGAAGCCTCTATATCATTACTCCAGCCAGCATTGGCTGGTAGTCGTGACGCCTGCGTCAAGGAGGGGTCACCCTCCTCCCTATAAAAGGGATTGACGCAGCGTTAATTGCCATTCAAAATAAGCTCACCTCTTCCTCGCTTATGCAAGGAGGTGATCTGGTGAGACACCTCACTCATGTTATCAGAGAACGGGGTTACGAGATAGGTAACCTCGAGTTCTCTTTCAAACATTCGTTTCGGTGTCTCACTATGGGGATATACAGACTCCCGGATTGCCAGATAAGCTCATCCGAACGACTGACTGCCATTCTAGGAGGTCCCGTGTGGGCCCACACTCAAGACAGTGTGAGCCAGAGATGGTGCAGTGACATCTAACCTATAAAACCTCGCAAAGGTCAAAGGTGAAGCCCAGCTTGCTGCTGCACATATATCTTCCATAGAGACACCTCTAAAGAGGGCCCAAGAAGTTGCCATCTCTCTAGTGGAATGTGCGCGAAGCCCCGCAGGGGGGTGCAGGCCCCTGCTGGAATAGGCCAACTCAATTGCCCCCACAATCCAGTGGGAAAGACGCTGTTTACTAATAGGCTTGCCGACATGTGGCTTAGCCCAAGAAACAAACAGCTGGTCGGACCTCCTGAAAGCCTCCGTCCTTTCAACATAAATGCGTAAAGCCCTGACCGGACAAAGAGCTTATAAGCGCTCTTGTTCAGGGGAAGAAAAAGGAGGAGGACAAAACGCCTCTAGCTCCAACGGAGTGCATCGGAGAGAAGGGTTTT
>VUQI01005944.1:8227-20306 GCA_015106735.1 Paratilapia polleni
GGGCCTGGCGCGGCATGGCGTCCTGTGTTTGCGTGTTTGTGCAGGTGTGAGGTAGCAGTGCTGCGTCGCCGCTGCCGGCAGGTTGCAGGTAAGGCACGTCTCCGTTGGGTCCTGTGGGCGCGGGCCCTGGCTGATTATTATTACTACTACTACTATTACTACTACTGTTACTACTGTCGCCCGCAGGGAGCGAGTCCGAGTGTCCGTGCGACCCGGAGCCCACGGGCCCATTGGCCAGCGGCTGAGGCGGACACGGGGGCCGGTGGGGTCCCAGGTGGGGTCGCATGGGGTGGAGGCTGGGGTTGGGGGAGGGGAGGGAGTTGGTGGTGGGGCCATTGGGAAGAGATGGGCGCACCTGACCTCCTGAGGCATTCTGTCTCATCTGTAAAACAAAAAAAAGAAAACGAAAACCCATCAGCTTGAAATTTGAGCTCGATAACCATCACCTGTGAGTGATTCATTATGGTTGAAGAACCAGACTGGCGAGCTAAACCACCAAATCTGGAGGCAGTCAGACACATGTTGACGTTCACCTTCTCACCTGGGAGTGTTGAAACCTTCCAGCACTGATTTGGGGTTTGGCACAAGATACAACAGTTTAATGCCCGAACATGCCACAGCACACCGTGAGAGGGATTTAAGTAACTTAAGTCAGAGCTGAATAATGCTGTGGGAGTGCAGATCATGCAGTGTTTACCCACTCTAGATTAGTGAGTTTATTTACTCTACCATCACGGTTTAAGCCTTCACCTACATGTTTATAGAATCACCACAGCCAGTGCTTTAGGGACTGAAGCACAGGTGAATATGCATCCAAATATAAAATATTCAATATTATAAATTATTTAAGTTCTTCACAATGAATTACTCAGATTTATTGTGTATTCTGTCCATGGCTATGTATATGCAGCATGCATGATGAAAAAAAAATGTCTTGTTGAGCTTCTTAAACTTTCTGATCATGGTTAACTGTTTTGCTGTTAATCAGTTTGAATCTGCTATAAATTTTTTTACCTGGTGCTGGTGCTGCTGCATTATGGCCAGCTGAGCCTCCAGCTGCTCCAACATCTGAAGCTGCGGCGGCTTCAAGTTGGCCCGATTGCTCCGTAACTGTTCCAGCACCTGGAGACAGACAGAATGAGTGGAAATCATGTGACACACGTCACAGATTTTAAAAACAACAATAATAAAGACTTAAAAAAAAAGTATAACAAATGTTGCCAACCTGTAATTTTTGTGGAGAAAGGTACCAGTTGGGGACTGGCTGTGCTGGATTACTGACCCATGAATCACCCTGAGGAAATTAAAAGCCACATTACGATGAATGAAACTAGAATTACTGCCTCTACCACCCAGTTCAGTTCTGAGTAAACTAAGCTTACTACAAGGGAAACAACTGCCATATTTACCTTGGCAGGACTAGAGGCTCTCCTCCTCTTGGCTGGGCAGGACTGGTCGTCCGCTTGGCCAAGCGAGCCCACGTGAGGAGGCAGAGACTGACCTGAGCCCCCGCCCTCTGCACTGTGATTGGGCTTACAAGCCTGGAGGGGAGGGGAAATGGAGGGAGCGCAGGCGAAGGGAAACAAATCAAAGAGGGAGGGGAAAAAAAAAAAAGAGAAAAAAAAAGGACAGACATAAATGGATGTGCAAAACAAGAAGTCACAGATGAAAGGTGGGGTTGGAGTAGAGCAAGATGAAAGTAATGAGTGGCAAAAGCAAAAAATAGAATGAAAAGGTAAAGGGTAAGGCAGCGAAGGAACAGCAAGAGGGAGAGGTTATGGAGACAGGATGGGGAATGCGGAAAGAGAGAAACAAGGAAGAGCAATAATGTGATTCTGCATTAAAGCTTAAATGACAGGTAGAAAAACATTAATGTGCATCTGAAGGTTTTGCATCAAAGGGCAACAACAGCCTCTGGGGCGTCTTTCCTGTTTATAGGAATGCTGGGTGAACATTCACCAAGACTTCTACCTAAGAGCACTTACAGCACTCCGGCTGTCGTTATGGGAAAGATTTACTGTATTCCCGACTGTCAGACATTGCAAGGCAGTAGCAGCTGTTTAAGGACACAGTAGCATAACTTGACCTTCAAAGCCAAAGGTTACAAAGCATTCACACACTGACAGCCCTACTATTACTTTCAGAAAGTTCATGAGCCAGATGTGACTATATGCCCTACGAAACAAACATCTGTGCATGCTGCATTACAAAAAGTGGGACAACAACAACAACAACAAAAATGCAGCATCATTGTATTATATTGCATCAAGGCTATAAAGTCGCACCTGACCCCATGAAATCGACTCATTCACAATTGAGCCTCAAACTAGCTGTTAAAAGAAAATCAACACTTTCCAACAACAGTGACCACACACAAACATGAACAGAGCAGAACTACTACTATCTACTGCATGATGGGCATGTTTGAATGAAGTGGAGATGAAACACTAGGGGGCATTGGTGGGGCTTTGTGAGCGGCTGCAAGACGCCTACGGTCAGCTACTGAAGGGGGAAGGACGACGGACAGAGCCAATGGGAAGCCTGGGTGTACACTACGGCAGCATGACCTCACCGATCACACTGAGGCAGGGTCAAAAAAAAGAGCCCCCACCAGGAAGGGGGGGGGGGGGCAAAGTGAGTGTGAGAATTAGAAACACAGCCACTTGACTTAGAATTAGAGCACTTTAATCTCTTCAGAAAGGCAATCTCTCCCAGTCTAAACAAAAGCAGATTAAGAGCAAACAGCAGTGTGGTACAAGTTTGCCACCTTAAACTGGATTTGTTAATGAACTGCAGAGGAATGGGGTGGGGGGTGGGGGGAGGGACTGGGGTGGAGTGTAATCCTGAATATCACGTTAGATTAAAACCAGGATTAAGAGAAGGAGAAACTGAAGAGGAAAAAGAATGAACAAAAAAAAGCCTTTGTTGGTTTTCATTTTGACTCGAACTGAGCGTGATGGGTGAAGCCATGTGACTGCTGGAAAAAGGAGAGGGGAGCGCAGGGATGGGTAGCACTTGGCTCGGATGCTGTGAAGCAGCCGTGACCTGAGGTCGTAGCGGTAGCCAATTGAGATAAGGTATGATAAAAATGGACTGGAAGAAGAAACTGTGGACTTGCAATGCAGTCAAGGTCTCGAATCTTGAGTGCGGCAGTGAAGTAAAGACAATTTTTTTTTGTGTTTTTTGGTCGGCTTGTTTTTGAGCTCAAGCGTTACCCATCATTATGTACAACAGTGCATGCGTGTGTTGACCTGCAGGTATGTGTGTGTGCATTATGTGCTTGAGAGCCTATGCGTCTGAGTTTGGACTCAGACAGAGGAAGGGAGGGGAGGTAAGGAGGAGGAGGAGGAGGAGGAGGGAGGGTAGGAGGGGTGGAAGTTGCTCTATCTGGTCTCTCACCTGCTGTGGCGCACTGCTCAGGCCTCCCTGCCTGGAAGTTAGCTCAGCTGGGATTGGCAGACTCCATGCCTCCTCAATAAGAGGGAGCATTTTACTTTTACCCTGTAGGCTACTGAGCTGGGGGTTATTCAAATGAGCCTAGGGGAATGGAGAACGACGTGAAAAGAACAAAAAAAAAATAAATAAAAAAAAAAATAAAACACAAGGCTTTTTTTCTTTTTTGTTTTCTTTTAAACGATGACCTCAAAACAAGGAAATGATCAGCAATGGTAAGTTGGTAGAGGTTAAAACACAAGTGAAGCCAAGTTGAGAAACTGACAGTGATATGCGAACTTGTCTTGGTCTTGCTAATAAACCTACAATCATGTATTAACCACACAAGGAGGTACACATTCAGCAACAGTGATCCCAAACACAGTCACAGGTCCATTAAAACAAGCCAGCGGAGCTTGTCTTAATGCCATGAAATTATGCTAACATAACTGGGTGGAAATGTAACATTCCTTCATGCATATGTAAAGGAAAATGACGATATAGATGAATAAATTAACACGAGATGAGGAGTTGTTAGAACCCCCAGGTTTTAGATCTGTGGGAGGCTACGGGCAACTTCAATTAGATATCGTTAGCTTCAATAAATAATAAGGAAAACTAATTCTTTCTCAAGGGTGTTAGTATGTTTATTCTTTTATTTTTCCCCCTTTTATGACACAGAACAGGACCCTTTCCCTCCTTGTAGGATTTCTGGATTCAGAAGTCTCCTTTGTGCTTGTCTAATCACATCCCTGAGGAATAATTTAATAGGTTAATCCCTTTGAGGTTAATAATTTAACCTCAAAGGGATGATAAAGAACAGCATAAGGCAGAGAAGAAAATGATGGTAGTGGAAACCACGTGTGTTCCTTCCTATGCAAGTAGAAGGGAGTTTTAGGTTCAGGAAGGTTCAGAAAAGGGAGAGGCTGCTAATGCTAAAGGGAGCCGACTGCGAGCCCGCACTGACAATATTCATTTTGTTTGCATTCTGTGGTGTTCACTGCATTATTTTCTGCCCACAATCTGCATGAGCCACACCAAACAACTCTGGTGATCCCCAGAGCAGCAACAAATTAAAGGCAGCTTTAATCAGGGATGTCTCCAACGGATCCAGGTATTTCTGAGGGGATTAAGGGTGTTACATGTCTTTTGGTTTGCTCAGGTGTGCCAGCTGTTGAAAAAAAGCCCAATTGTGCTGATCCACAGAGCACTTACAGTTACAGGAAAAGAGATTCTCTGTATTTCCACATAAATAACCTGAAACAAAAATTTATTGATGAAAATGATCCAGCATTGCATATCTGTGAGGAGGGAAAGTGTGTCAACCATTTTTACAGCAGTAACTAAATCTTAAGGTTTGTGGGTGATCACTCCTACACAACCTGGAGGAAATTTCATTAACCAGAATCCAATCAGCCTCACTATGTTTGTGAGTTTCACTCAGGTCCTTCTACAACATTTCTATTGGACTTTGCCTTGGCCCTTCCAAAAACATTATCTTCATTCTTCTCTGACCATTTCTTAGTAGAACAACTTTGTGTGCTTTTGGTTGTGGCCTTGCTGCATGAGTCATTTTCTCTTGAGACTCAATTCATGGACAGATTGCAGTTAACATTTGCCTTAAATTTACCTGTTTGACTCTGGGAGGAGACTCAAATCCAGCCTCAGGGGGTCACAAGCTAATGTACTCCTAATGCCAGTGCCAAGCCCGGATAAAGGGGAGGGTTGCGTCAGGAAGGACATCCAGCGTGAAATCTTTGCCAAATCAAACACGTGGGTCCATCTGCTGTGGCAACCCCTTGGGAAATAAGGGAGCAGCCAAAGGAAAAGCCAAAAGTCCCACCATCAATAAGGACTAGCCGTCCTGGCCCATACACAGCAAAAAGCATGATACTACCACCACCATGTTTCACAGATGGACTAGATTCTTATGTAGTGTTATCCATTCTCCAACCATAGAGCTTCTCATTTAAACCAAAAAGTTCTCTTTTTTAGTCTCATCTGTTCACAAAACATTGTTTCAGCAGCCTTCTGGCTCATCCATGTGTAAACTGCAGATGGGCAGTGGTATTCTTTGTGGAGCCCAAACATTATCACAACTGTTATTCAGTGTTCTCCTGATGGTAGACTCATGAATATGAACATTAGCCAATGTGAGAGCCCTGAGTTGCCTAGAGGTTACTCTGGTTCCTTTGTGACCTCCCAGACTATGAAATGCCTCGCTCATGGAGTTTCCTTTATTTGTTCAGCACTCCGGTAGAGGGTAACACCTCTGCATTGGCAGAGTCCAAACTCTTTAGAGATGGTTATGTAATCTTTTCCAGCCTGATGAGCATCCACAACTCTTTTTCTGAGGTCCTCGGGAACTTTATTTTTTTTCATGCCACGATTCTCTTCCTCAAAGATGTATTGTGAAGACCAGACTTTGTTAGATTCCTGTTTTTAAAATATAAACAGGACACCCCATCTCACTGACTGAAAACACCTGACTCTAATGTCATCTTTAAATTTAAAGCTTATCCACGAGGTTCACATACTTCCTCCCCGCCTCACAGACACGCAATACTGGATTACTTTTCTCAATAAAAAACAATGACCAAGTGCAAGTGGGATGACCTTATCTACTTTAAGGACTTGCATGAAAATCCGATCATGTTTAGGTCACAATGCAGAAATACAGAAAATGTCAAAACACAAACTTTTTTTTTCCTGCAACTGTAAAAAAGAAACAGCAGCCAGCAGTTTCAGTAAGTGTTCTCCTCTCAAAGCTTTTAAACAAAAGCGACAAGACATGACAATAATAGCTAGTAAATTGCCTCACTAGGGGAAAACCATTTATGATAACCACACTGTTGCTGTTATACAACTATATCTGTACTTCTGTTACATGTTCTTCATATGAAATTATCCAACTGAAGCTGTATCCATCCAAAAATCCATGATATGGGTGCCTCTTCTCTGAAATCCGTCTCACCACCCACCTGCAGGCATTTGATGCGGTGGGTTAGCGCAGCGGTGTTGGTGCAACCTTTGCTGCGTGTGGCATTGATGTAGCACTTGATGGCATCGTGCGGCTGGTTGCAGGACTCGTACAGCGTGCCCAGGTCCATCCAGGCAGCGGCGTGGCTGTGGTCCAGCTGCACGGCGCAGATGTACGCCTGCAGTGCGTCCATGGGCTGGTTCTGCTGCTGGTACAACACCCTGAAGAGAGGGATGGAGGAGAGGACAGAGACGGAAGGACGATGACAGAATGAGCAGAAAAATTGGGATGATGGTGCAGTTTTGTTTTTTTTTGGTTAGTTATGTTTTTCCATGCAAGCAACAATGGAATCAATAGAACATATTCAAGTGAAAATTTACCCTATAGAGCACCAGGTATCTGCATTGGCCTCTGATTTGTCTATGGATTGCCGATAGGACATGAAGGCATCCTGGACCTTCCCAATACTTGAATAGCACCTGCAGGAGACACAGGCTGTCAGGTTTATGCAAAGACATTAAAAACTTTTGAAAAAAAAAAGTAATTTGGAGAACTTCTATCTACACTGAAATGGAAATACTATTCTTTCTAAAAAACACATCCCTCTTTACCAGTTCTGTACCATGCTTTCAGGATATAAACATTCATGGATATATTTGACTATTTTTGAAACCACTACATATGTGCCCAAGAATTACTCTGGTGTTGGTAAATCTATAACAGAACAAATACTTTGATGGCAATGTTGTGTGTGCAATAGAGAAGGCTGGCCCATAGAGCCATGAAGGAGATCGAAAAGAAGGAGAATGAAGCACTCTGGGTAAAGTGGTGGTGAGAGTCATTATATCAAGTTATTTTATTATGCCCCCCCCCCATTACTAATCTGTTACTGGCCAAAAAGAGATGACTGGCACATAAAATGATGCTCCAAAAGAGTGTGTCTTCCCCAATCAACCAACAACCAGAACACAATGCTGAAATTGCCTAGTTATGCATTTACATTTCGTCTTCAGTTCACTACCACTCTATTAAAAGCCACTGCAATGGACAGAAGTCAAAGAGCAGCATGTTTAAAAAAAAAAAGAAAAAGTTTTGAACACAATGAGGCCTTTTTCAACAGAGTCCAACTTGTTGTGATTGTTCTTAAGCCTTGATTAATACTAGTTGCAGATACGGACAGCTGGAGACCCGCTGGCTGAGTCATCATTCCTGCTAGACTTCTTTGAAGTCCGCCGCCTGGGGCGCATGCGGAGCTGTTGCACTGTAATGCAAAATCTCCACAGACAAGTCTGCGAAGTCGCAAAAAAACAGGCAGGCATGTGGACATCCGTATTGACCCTCGCCCTCACTGTCTGATGACGAAATTTATATTACTCGGACCTGAGCAGACCCTAGCGGACTTGCAGACGCATAAAGTGTAGTCAAGGCTTTATTTTCTGTCATATATTTTTATATACTCCAACAACAGTTATGTTACACAAGGCCAAAGTATTTCAAACAGTGTTTGAAACACTCAGTTTCCAACCACTTCTTTTACTCTTGCTCTGTATGAGCAGAGCAGATATCTCTAACACAGTCATCTCAGACACACAGCCTCACACAAAAGCTGTTGTTCTGTTTACAAGTGGAAGCCAATCAGAAGAAAGTTAGCTTAAAAGCAGAGCAAAGTTAGCTAAAACTGCTTGTTTCAGAGAGTGGATGAACTGAAGAGCCCAGTACAAAATAAATAAGGACTATTCTGAACTGCTCATCATGCAAAGCCACTCTAGCAGAGTTGAAGAATAAAAATATGGAGTTGAAAATTACCATAATAATAGGTCCCTAGCAGTAGCGAGGTACTTGCATTAGCCAACGCAATGCAAAGACATTTGAGCTAATGAGAATGGAATTAGATTTGGGGGCAGTGCGGAGGAGCAGATGGAGAGCTCCACCCTGCTGGCACAGCCTCGGGCCATGCTCCCTCAAGCTGTCTAGTATGGACTCACACTAGCTATAAAGATAAACTCCCAACATATGCAGTGAGGGGCACCCTTCTCTCTTTTTCTTTTTAGAATCCCCCAAGCCATTGTTTTATTGCTTCATTTCATAGTAAATTACAGATAAGTAGCAAACTAGTGTAAAATACCATGATGGTGTGGGCTGGTTTTCCTCCTGTCCTACTCAACTTTACTAGCTGCCACTGGTGTGCAGCCTACCTGCCAAGGAAGTACCAGGACTGTCCAGAGTTAGGGTCGGCCTCCAGAGATTTCTGCAGACACTGGATGGCATAGCTGTCCCTGCTGGCTCTGTCCCCGAGCTGTTCCACTGTGTGATGCATCCAGCCTGGAAAACAAGTCAAATTAATCAACTGTTGTTTGTCATTAAGAATTTTAAACTGATTTCTTTAGTGCCTTAAAAGAAATATAAAAAAAGAAATAGCAAAACTGATTTATTCTTGTCAAATCTTACCTAGCTGCTGCAGGGTAGTGGCCTTCACCTGTGCAGGAAGATCCTCTGTCTGCAGAAGGCTCTCATAAGCCTCCTTGGAAGCCCGGTATCTCTTCTGGATATGGGAAGTGGAGAGAGTACGAAAGGAGAACCAGGAGTAAAGGTGCAGTGAGAATTGAAAAGTGGGTTTTGAGAGAATGATTGGGGAGAGGGAGGGAGGGGGGGAGAGAGAGAGAGAGAGAGAGAGAGAGAGAGAGAAATGTTCATGACTTTTTCAAGATCATCCCTCTTTCCATCTCTCTAATGTGCAGTGTACCAAGACAGGAATGCCCAAGTAATCATATTGATGGCACTTCCCACCCTTCTTAATTTAGTCAGTCTTTCACTGCAGCGTTGTGTTCTGGCACAGCACAATAAGAAAAGAGGGGAGAAAAAAAAAAAACCCCACACACATTAGTCGTGAAGCGCTGCTGCTCCCCGAGCTGGTGAGAGCTACTGTACCTCTCCACTGAAACCCACATAAAGACAGAGAGAAGGAGAGACCACCAGCATACAAAAGAGGGGGAGACAGACTTTCTTGTTTCCGTGGCAACCCTGTCGATCGGCTGAGAGTAATCTCCTATCCCCTCCTGCACGCCACCCACTCGCGCACACCGCTCCCTCTTCAATTTGTCAGCACGTAGTTCAAAATACAAAAAAGAAAAGAAAAAAAAAAAAAGGGCTATCCCCGGCATTCAGACGCCCTGTGATTTTACACTGCCAACTGAAGCTTTTGCCTCACTGCTCCACATTCAGTCAACATGCAGCACTTATTCCCCCCAATTACTCAGCACAGAAGGAAAGGAAATCTTGTCTTGTACCCTTGAGAGTGAGCAGAGCTCTAGTGCAGGTTGAATAAAAGAGCAAACACTCACCTGAATCTCATATAGATGAGCAATGTGGAACTGAACTGTAAAGAGAGAGGAGAAAAAAAAAAAAAGCAAATGTGTTAGAGGTTATTCAGCATTTAAGAAATGTTTTCCCACCCCATCTCAGAGTGAGTCCTCCTCATTGTCTTTCCAAGTCTTTGGAAAGTAGTGCTGAGCTGTCAATAAATAGGTGTCAGAAACCCCAAGGTTGCCAGTCTACATTAACAGAGCAGATAGGTAGCTGTGCTCCTGGCAGCACCTTCCTTTGTCTGGAGCGCTGCAGTGTCTGATCTAAGCTGCCTGAGTGACTCTCAGCAGATGGAGAGAGGGAGAGAGGGAGAGAGAGGGAGAGAGAGAGAGAGAAAAAGAGAGAGGGGAGGGAGAGACAGAGAAGGGAGAGAGGGAGAGAGACGGGGAAGAAAGATGGGGGCTGCCCTTGCTACGTATGTGTGCGAGTTAGAGAAGCAGCGAGGGGAGACACAAAGAAGCAAAGGCAAACAGCGGGAGCCTGGGCAAAAATGGATATTGCTATCACCAAGGTAACAGGTAGCATGGCGGGCGAGATGAGATGGGAGCAGCATATGAAATAATTCCAGTGCTCTAACTAGACTGAACCAAAGCAGCAGACCACGGTCTAACACTGGGTACAGGAGGCGGCAAATGAGAAAAGATGCAGGGGATTGCTGCAACAATAGAAAAGTAATGGTTTGACAAAAGCAATTAGATACAAACGACAGCATAGCATTCAAATAAAAAGAAAAGGTGCTTACTTTCAGCTTTGGACAAAGTGCAGGGGTTGGAGTCAATCAAAGCCAGCTGAAAATGCTGTGAGGGAACATCGGTAGAAATCAGTATACAGAATGAATCACTTATTCACGTCACACACAATACTGTTATATTTATCACCAGCTGCCAGCAGCTATTTAGTCACTGAATGGGAGCTCCCATCGTTTTATGTGCTGCTCTACTCACTCGCGGCGTTAAGCTGACCTTGAAGCATAAAACTGGTGTTGATGATAATTCAACACTTCCTTTCTGCGATTTATCATCAGTTCTCAGGATTAGTTCATTAAGAGTAAGAGTAATAGTGCGAGTATGAGCTTTAGGTTGGACGTACCTTTAGGCTTGACTCGTAGTCTGTGTTGACCTTGAACATGAGACCTAGGCGCAGGTGGATCTCCTTAGCCCGGGAAAACCCTGGGTCAATGTACAGCACCTCCTGGAATGCTTTGATCGCCCTGTGGGAGAAGGAAGCAATGATAGAAAAAAAGAGGGGGATGGTTAAAAAAAGAATTCAATTTAGATAAAAAATTAAAGTATGAACAAAACGTAAGCTGCAACACATCCTGTTGGTCAGACGGCAGCTGCTTATTCCAGTCACGCTGTAAGTGTGCAATCTTCGACTGAATACTAATGATGTTACTCCCACAGTAACTGAGAAAGCACCCTGTTTGTTATCAACTTATTTTGCTATGCTTGCTTCACGATGAAAATTAATGCAGTAAAAAGGTTAGCCAATGCAAGCTTTATTTAACACTTTGTTTAAACACTACTGGTGATGAGTTTGGGGTCACTTGTTTTTATCTACCTTCAAAATAATTGCAAATGTGTTAAATTACCTTTAATGATTAACGGAATTACTCATGATTTCTTTTTTGAAGGAATAAGTGCACAGATGCCCATTTTCATTAACCGTGACTCCGGGCTCCCAATGACACCATGTGCCTAAAGGGGTGCCCACACAGGAAACAACTAGCTGCGATGTGGCCACCAGAGACCATAGAAAGTCAGACTTCAAGCGAGTATGTGGGAAAAATCTGCGGACGACACAAAATGGGCGGGTCCCAAGTTAAACTTTTCTCAGCTTCGAGGAGAGAGATTGAAGCGACTACCAGTGAGAGTAGAGCCTGACCGATACAGGATTTTTAAGACCAATACCAATATTCAGTTATCTAAAAATCCGATATATTGGCCAATATTTTTTTTTCTTTCAGACACACAAAACAAACAGATTTACCTAATATTTGTTATGTGTCGTTATTTATGAGTCCTTACGAAGATAATATGTCAATGCAATTTAAAAATAATCTTAGTTTAATGTCACAAGTCATGGATTACTTGTTCATGCTCTGCCCAACTCTGCTTGGATCATCTGGTGCTCCAAGCACGTGCTGCCAACAGGGACATTGTAGAGTGCCCTCTTGTGGACAAACTATGCAACATCAACATTTATAACATGGCTGAAGGGTGTTTCTACCTTTCGCCTTTGGGTCATTCCATCTCAAATCATCACATTTTTATAACATTTTCTGCTCGACCATCTCTGATTTGG
>VUQI01005945.1:6562-19838 GCA_015106735.1 Paratilapia polleni
GAAAAGAAAAGAAACAAAAAAAAAAAAAAAAAAAAAACCACTAAAAAAAAAAAAAAAAGAAAAAAAAAAAAAAAAAAAAAAGATTTTTTTAAATAAAATTTTGAAATTGTGTTTTTTTAGTAATTAAAAAACGCACAGGCTTACCAAAGCTGATTCTTTCTTTTTGGTTTCTCTGGAGCAGCCCCAGCAGCAGGTGTCTTAGGTTATCAGAAGTCTCCTTTGGGATGCTGGCAAAATACAAAGGCTTTCTATTACAATTTGCATTAGTAAGAACACAGCTAAGAATATGGGAAAAGAAAGTGTTAAAAGCTAGATTATTTGATTATTCTAAGAACTTTAATTACACAATACAATTTAGGGAGAGAAGAAAGTACTGGATGGGCTAATCTCTGCAACTTTATACAGTGTAGTGTCTTTACTTGGATAGAGGATGCTAATATTTTTGACCTCTGGCTTCAGTGTGTTCACTGTGTTTGCATTTATTTAGTGAATTTATCTGGTTTAAATGTGAAATTTTAATCTAATTTATGGCTTCAGTGTAAAACCTCGAGGCATCATGACACTCCAGTCAGTCAGCCAGAGTGTGTGTGTGTTTATGTCTGCGTTGAGCTATGTGGGTCATGTGGAAAGTGATAGCCATAAAGGGCAATAGCTGGGTCTTCAGAGCAGGTTATATATAGAGTCAGAAGAAAACAACAAACTATTCCTTCTCTCTCTCTCTCTCTCTCTCACACACACACACACATATATATACAGGCAGAGCCTTTCTTATCTCCCAGCTTTATTACTGCAAAAGATAAGCATGGCTTTGAGCCATGCACAGGCTGGCAAAGTACACCATGAAAGCAGTGGGCAAACAATCTATAAATCCCTCTGAATGCTTTCCAAGTCCAAATTCTGAACATCAGAGAAGCAGCGTTCAAAACGACTGTAAATAGCCACGAGGCCTGACTGTTAAGGCATCTGTATGTACTGATAACAAGGCTGAGACATAACTTTATATAGAAAATTAAACCATTCACAGGATGGTGTCATTCTCTATATTTCCTAACTGATGTTTGTAATTTAAAATATCAATTGTGTGAGAGTTGCTGATGGAGAATGTTCTAGATGATCGGTCCTGTCAGGTGTCTGTATTAGCTTTTTCCACATCAGAACTATTCTTAGAGGTGGTGTGGGACTTATTTACTGAGTGCTAATTATGTATATGTGTGCATGTGCCTGTGTGCTCACATGTGTTTGGTAAAGCATCCAAGTACACATCAAATTCCATTCATATACACACAAATGTATATTTGCAGACAAACATTATCAGCATTCAGCATGCCAGACTGGCAGACTTTCTAGTAAAGCCTGTTTACATCCCCTTCCGATCATCTTCCTCTGTGTATTATATCTGTTGTTATGTTCCAGGCTTTTGTATTTTATCGATTTCTGCACTTTAGCAGTTTTAGCATTTTTTTTGTTGTACCTTATTTATTTTTTATTTTTCGGTTATTATTTTCTAATGTAGCTCTAATTCAATGGTCACTTGTCTGCTTTTCTCTCTCTCTATTTTTCTGACCCTTGTGCTGCTGTAACAAGTGAATTTCTCCAGTGTGGGATTAATAATAAAGTCTTATGTCTTATGTATTCAATTCAGTCTTTTTTTCCATTGGGGAAAAAAATTAAGTTTTGGGATGTTTTGCAGTGATGCCTGACTTGAGCTTGGAGGAGGCAGGACACAGTGCAAACACTTGCTATCTGCAGCTATTCTCATATCAGAGCAAATCGGTGCAATGAGAAATCACACAAACTTTGTACTAGTGAGGATTAAGGATTGTTTAATGTCCAATCTGGCTGCATGGGACATTTTCATTCCCACATATGTACCTGCTGGGGATTGTCTAAAAAAGTCCAGAGGTTCAGTGCATGTGTGAAAGTGGGGAGGTCATGCAGAGGCGCACTCACCTGGGTAACAGAGTCCTGTTGCTTTCATAGAAGAGACGGAGCTCATGTGGTGTGCCGGCCTATATACATAAGACACAAAGACAAGAGTCACACAGATGACCATCCACAAACTTGCAAACATTTGCAAATGAATGAGTCTGGCCTTTAAAAACAAACATTTGAATAAGTGATTTTTTTGGCCTACATCTTTACAAATGTAAATAGGTTTGTTTTGGTTTCTCTATCCTCTCCTTTTTTCTATTCTCTTTCCCCTCACCCCACAACTTGAGCCTGTGCTCTGCCAAAGGTCTCTTCCTGTTAAAGGGTAGTTCTTCCTTTCCATTGTTGCCAAGCGCTTGCTAATAGGGGATTGTCTGATTGCTGCTGTTTTCTCTCTAATATACTTCATGGGGTCTTTACCTTACAATATAAAGTGCCTTGTTGTTGTGAATTGGTGCTGTATAAATAAAACTGATTTGAATGCATAGCTGTCTGAAAGTGCATATAATCCAAACATAAACAACATCAGGTTTCCACCAAGGTCAAAGTGTGATGAATGCTTGTCAGCTAAATAAATATCATTCTCAGCAGCAGTAGCAGCACCTCACCTCATGCTAACCTTTGGACTTAACTCACTGACCTGCCGAGCAGAAATAGAAGGCAACCTTCCCTCTCATAGTCAGAGAAAATAAACTACAATATAAATAACTTCAAGAGATACAACTGCAGAGCAGGCCAAACACAATGTTTTTCTCTCTACATGGGGACAAAAGGGGCAACTTCAGTGCTAAATAAGCGACCAAAGACAAGGTAAAACATTGGTATGTGTCTATATATAAATCGCAGCTGAGCCAGCCTGCAAATAACAGTACAACAGTTGCATCTGAGCAGCCACGTGAACAGTGGAAAGTAATAGCTAGGGTTGTGAAACAATATTTACTCTGAGTTCAGAGAAGTGGCTCACAGTAATTTACAGCAGCCCCCCGACTCTCATCTGTAAACAAGGCTCATTTCTAACAAGCTGTTCCAGCATTTTCCAACTAACAACACTGGAGATGTGAAAAAGTATCACGCAGCAGGCAGGTGGTTGTGTTGTGAATCATGTTTTTCTTTAATGTTATGAAAGGGATGCATCATGTTACACTTTGACATTAATTTGTTTGCCCTTTCTCTGAACTAAGGCAAAACAATTTCATGACTGCTTGTAATTACATAAGGGACCTTAGCAAGTATTTGTTGTTATTTGTTTGTGTGCTTTTTTTAAGTGCTACTCACATGAAATGGTGCTTTTCCGGTGAGACACTGGTACACAATAGTACCGATGCTCCACAGATCAGCCTTGGCATTATAGTTCTTGGACATAATGACCTCGGGAGCCTGAGACCAGAAAAACACAGCTTAGAGGCACGGTGCCAATATACCTCGTTGGCACAGGAAACCAGAGTAAGATACCTTAACACTTACCATATACATGGGAGAGCCACACAGTGTGGCTGCCATAGTGTTTGTCTGGAGATGACGTGCAAACCCAAAATCAGCTGGAGGATGAGAGAAACAGGGTGAGGGGACTACGCCAATGTGTTTTTTTTAATTTTTTTTTAACATGTCAGTTAGCTTTTTAAATCTACAGTAATACATTTTTACTTATTCTACTTTCAGATCATCTAATACAATACTGGTGGAAGTCATTACCTATCTTAATGGTGGTATTGCTGGAGCTGGACCTGCGACCATCTGGATGGCAGAGTAAAATGTTCTGGGGTTTGAGGTCTCTATGGAGGATGCCTTTGCTATGAAGGACCTTCATGGCCCGTGCTATTTGCTGCAGGAATACACGGATGGTGTCTTCACTTAGACTGCCTTTAGCTGTCAATTCACATGTCGATACAGGAGAAAATCAGTGTGACCATACATAGAACATTTATTATACAGGATGGCATGCAAATACATTAGCTTACTCATGTGAAACTTTAGGAATTGATTCGAAATATGAAAACACACTAAGAAAGCATTGCCAAGTACAGAAATACTGCAGAGTTACAAGCAGATATCTGGAAGAATATATGAAAGTTTACATATTGTAGGTATTATAATATAAATATATAACACGTAAAAAGCTACTTTTGGCTGCTCCCTTATTCACAAGGGGTTGCCACAGCGGGTAGCTCCGCATGTTTGATTTGGCAGAGTTTTTACGCCGGATGAATAACATGCAACATAAATATTTACTTTGTTTGGTATCACATTCTCAGCAGAACTTAAAAATATGGTGTAGAGTGTCAGCATCACTGCTGTTATACTTCATGGAGGAAAATTTTGTTCATGACGCTTCAATTAGAAATTAAGGGCAAGGCTGTCTGACATACTAGCACCGCCACAAATATCAACACTACCCCTCACTGCTCCACTCAACCCCACCTCCTAGTGCATCGGCATCCCTAGCTGCCGTGTTTTTCCACCGGCGGACAGGGCATAAGGGAGCGACAGATGGGTGAGGTCATGTGGGTGCACCAAGAACCTTGCCAAATGTGACCGAGTGCTGCACTGCAAATAGCTGTATGTGTCTCCTTGGCAGGGAAACAGAATTGGCAACTCTAGACTACAAGAAACACTGGCACAGAGGCAAAATTAGACCAACGCTCCACACCAACTGGGCAAGCCTAGCCTGAGGAAAAATTAACTCCACGTGTCATCATTATTTGAAACAGGGCTTGAAACTTGAAGCAGGGAATTTTCAAGTGAGAGAAGTTTTTTTTTTAATGCTGTATTGTAAAACAAAAGCTGGGAATTATTTTTGGCCACTCATTTTGCTCTACTTTCCACATTGTAGCCAAACATTGGAAAGAAACTTCAGGTCAAGAGGTTTAATTTTATCTGGGTTAAGTACTTGGTAGTATTAGTGATAATTCACCCACTGAACTTTAAACCTCACTTCTTTGGTTGTACCGCCCTCTCAGAATCCTATTATTCCCTCAAAACACTAAAAAAAAAACCTTGGTTAAGCCTCTTAAAAGCCACACTGTCCCACCAGTACAACATGTTTACATGCACAGACATGCAACAGTAAGATAAGGTGTGAATATCCCCCTTTTCTTGCTTTTCCTTTGACCACAAGCGAAACTTTACAGTATGCACTTTGAGCTTTAAGCCATTTGTTATGCAGCAAACTTACAATGAAGGTACTCTGCCAGGTCACCTCCATTGCAGTACTGAAAAGACAAGAAAGACAAGTCTTAGCTCAGTTGACAATGCTGCCCTAATTGTGGATGAGATTTGCATTTTCCCATGAAAACAGGCCAGCCGTTACCATTTCAAAGACAACTCACCTCCATGACAAGATACACACATCCCCCAGTCTCCTGTTAATAAAACCAGATAATATGCAAATGATTAAAACAAAGCTACATGCAGTATTATTAAGCAACAATTACTTGATAAGCTTGTGTTTCAGTCAATAAAGGCACAAATACTTAAATTAGTTAAATACAACACTGGACTTATAAACACTGGATTGGATTTTTAACCAACCATCAGTGTCTCAGCAGTTGTGCAACAGGTACAACATGTGACATCAGCTCATTTCTTAGATTCGTTTGGCCCATCAGCAACAGCTTCTAGAAATCCACTGCCCCCCCCACACCTCAACACAGGGGCCTGAAACTGTATCCTGTCGAGATATAGTTTCAGGCAAGATAAAGGGGGAGATGTTCAGGGAGCCAGTCCAATTTGCGTCTAATGGAAAGTTACAAGTGGGAAATCAAGTTGCATCTTGCTTTTAGTACACTAAGTTAAAGCCAATGGGCTCTCTGTGTGCAGGACTTAAACTTCAGAAGTGTTTACCACTTGTACTATTGCATAAAACACCTCAAGGGTATTATGGCGTAATGAGGTTTTAGTTTTTAAAAATATGCTCATTGAAGCTTTTTCTCTATAGGAGAAATACAGGATTAAAATATCAAAAATATTTTTAAAAATACCCACCACCACTACCAAAAGAGAAGAGCAATAATAAAAGTGGTGGTGTAATAAGTCTTGCTATTACAGATACCAGAGTGTATAGATTGTATAGATGCCAGGTTATTACCCCACATTGATGTGAACAAAAAGCCTCTGCAGCCAGACCTGGAGTCTCACTGTATAACCTAAAGTTATTATGGTTGCATGCTGGAGTGTTTCTACTGTGAGACAGTTCTCAGGTTTTGTGTTTTATAAGCCATTGTCTGACTGGCTGCGTCCTGCCATCTGCCAGAAATAGATTAGCTCACCCATGTCTAACTGGCTGGCTATCTGGGTGTCAGTAAGTTGAGAAAGGAAAGGGGAGGAAAGCGCACTCTCAGGCACACTAAATGGTTAATGTCCTATGCTACAGTCGCTTGCTAAGTTTAAAGCCATTTAGGCTCTAGCATTTAACCCCAACAGGAAATCCAAAATTTAGCATAGTACATCAGAAGTGAAAATCAGTCATATGGCTACTTGTCAGTTGTTTATAATGATTTATTTATGATGAAGGACCCTTAAAGCTTCCAGTTGAAGCTCAGACGTTTGCACCACATGTGACTCTTAAGTGTTTCGGCAACATTTGCATCATGTGGCAGCAAAGTCAACAGTATTGCATGTCTGTGTGTTTTGCTGTGGGTGTGCCGAGGATAGGCCTGTGGAGATGAGGAGAGAGGGGGGAAGGGAGAGGAGAAACCATCCTTACCTGATAGTCGAGTAGTCTAACGATGTTCTCATGTTTGAGTTCCTAGAGGAGGGGTGAAAAACAGATTTGTTAAAGGTACACCTTGAGACTGACGCCATGACATCATCTGAAAAAATACATACCTTTAATATTTTGATTTCTTTGCCAAGCAAACACTGAGACTTGCCGAGGTTTTTCTTGTTAATACACTTCACGGCAACTTCCCAGTCACGTTTCTTGAGAAGTAAACAAAGGCAGGATATAAACACACCAACCCACACGTCTCCAAAGACCAAATAAATCAAAATTAACGTCAGATATGAAAGTTACCTCTTTATGTCTGCCTTTGAACACAACTGCAAATGCGCCATGACCAATCAGGTCTTTCCTATGGAACTCAAACTTTCCAATAGACTCCATGGATATTCAAAATAAACGTGTTAAAAGTATCCGAGTGTGTTTAAGTGGCTGACTTTCCAAATGAAACAGACGCACGGTCCCACGGCACTTTTCTCCTGCTAGTAAATCCCATTTCATTGATGAAAAATACAATCTTTGTCCGAAACAAGCTTTGTATTCATGGTAAATATCGATGAAAACATTACGAAGTTTCGCTAAGCACAAAAAGTTGAAATAACCACGTCGTAAACCGCATGTAAACAAAATATTAGCAGCGCCCTGTGCTTATTTGGCGAGTTTAACTAGTCCATGTCTCTTTGCTATAACCGGTAAAAATTAAAATGACTGCTGTTCAACGCAGTTACTGTTCACTCGCTATGTTCAGACTTTATTATCCCCTGCTCACCTCTCTACCCATCTACCCAGGGGTTATTCATGTCTTATGGTGAGCATGCGCAAACAGGCAGACAGCTGTTTAATGGTGTCGCCTTCAGAGACAACTTGTAAATTCATTATTCAGTGACTCCACTTCTCTATGACTTGCTTTATGTTTAATCATGCAAAAAAGAGCACGTTTTTCAAACAGTAATGTTATGGAGGACTGTTGTTTGCATAAATAGCGTACTATCACGATAAAATCCATAACGTTTAACCTCATTTAGTGAGGTAAATTCCGTCTCTCCTCTCCTATGTAGTCATTATCACATAGGCTCTTGGCCCCCCATGATTAGTGACCACAGGGGACCAAGCCCCAGAGTCAGTAATTAACATTTCATTTGTTAACAGAGTGAAAGCCCATCACACATTCAAATGAAGCATTTATCTGCAAAGATTTTGTGTAGGCCATTTAGGCCCAGTGTTGTGTACTAACACAATGCATTCCAGGCATGACCAGGGACATGGCTTCACATATCCCAATGCCTGAGCACCGAGTAACCATGGTATCATGCACATTTACCACTTTTGCTGTGGCAGGATAAACAAGATTTGTGCTCATTGTAACATTTTTTTATTTTATTAATTTTTTTATTCTGGTCATTAAGAAATCCCCTTCTGGTATGCTTTCAATGGAACGTGTTAAATTTTTAATCAGACTTTAATATAAGGCTTCAGCAGTCTGAGTTAATCAGAACAAGTGGGTATCTTCAGTTTTAGTGCACAGTTTCTTTGTGTTTCTCCAAACGCTGTTTTCTTGTTTCTGTAACTTTGGAAGATACCCACTTTTTTGTTTTTATAATTTTGACTTTTAAAGCCTCATATTAGACTGCCTTCAGATAACTCACTTCCATCATGCATGATAGGAAAATTTCTTCTAACCTAACATTTAATACATGTAAAAATGTATCACCGTTCAACTGTTTTTCTTCTGGCTGTTGTGAAATGCAGGATGTGTCCATATCAGTCAGTCTGAGAGAAAATTTCTGGGGTTGTTATTCTTCAAAGTCATCCTTGCCAAAAATGGATTTCACAACAATTTAAATGATAGGCACACACACACACACACAACTCATACAAATATGATTACAATGGTGAAAATCACTGAATAAAGATAACACTGATTTCTTGTAATAAAAAGTTTTTATTAAAGATAACTGAAAGCACAAACCAAAGTACCATAAGACAACAATCATTGAAAGCCACATACATGCTTGGGAAAACTGAAATATTTGATCTTAAATCTGATTTGAAAAGTGAGTGCAGAGTGACTTACAGTAAATCCTGTTCTAGGAGCCTTATTGATGCTTCAGTGTAAGATCGATGACGTTTTAAACAATGTCATCTCCCTTCATTCTCACAGTATGTTAAGAAAAAAGCAACAACCTTATCAAGTCCCTCTGTTGTAGAACATATTTCATATTTTCTGTACAAAAAAATATAAGAAAATTGAGATAATAAGAAACAGCAACAGAAAAGGCTAAAGACAAATTAAATCTTCACAGAACTGTGTTTGATATACAACTTGTATTCACTATTCCACAAAAAGAATAACATATGGCAGCTTACTAAGATGTGAGGTACTGCAACTATGCCAGTCAATTCATTTCATTCATTTCAAACACAAATAAACACACGATTTAACGTAAGAACACACTGATTGTTGAGCTGTGACACTTTGCAGAAGACATGATAAAGAGCTCAGATTCACAAAATAAATAAATACATTATGAGATTCTAATTCACTGTTACATCATCCATGGTTATTATGTTGTTGTTGTGCCGCGCCATCACCAAAATTGAATTAAAGCTGTGTGGATCATGTGAGTATAGGAAAGGTTTCACCCAGATAAAATTTACAATTATGATGACAAATTCTGTTGACTGCTGGTGAAGCCACTTTGTCATAGTTTTTAAAGCATAAATACAACACTACATTTTAGGAAAATAGAGAGTTTTCCTTGGTCTTTTTCTATCCAAGGTCATGCATTTTTACCCAACCATACCCTGAAAAATACATGTCTGTGTTTTATTTTCTAAATTAGATGTAATTGCACAATTTTATCATGTGAGACAACTTAGGCTATGATAAGCATGTCACTGTGATTCGTAGAAACAGTTTGCAAGATAAGCTTATTTGCTTATCTTGCCAAAAGTTACATAAAAAGATTACTAGCACACCATCACTGTCAGGTCTGTAGCTGAATAGCAGCAAATTAGTCTGGCAGAGCACAAATTCTTCAAAAAGTAGGAAACAGCTAATCTGGCACATGACTGTAAAGCCACAATTTGTTATCTTTACATCTGTTTTTTGTACATATTAAATAAATGAGGCACATTAGTGGTGCCTGGTAGGTGAATTTTGTCACCTTTGGCCAAGCTAGCTACCTAGCTCCCCATTTCGAGTCTTTGTGCTAAGCTATGCTAACAAGCTGCTGGTGCTAACCTTGTGGAGTTGTGAAAAAATAAGAACACTCAATAGAAATTTTTGACGTTTTTGAAAAACATTTGATGCCTGGAGATAAAGATATTTTCAATTCTCTTTTAAACCAAAAATATTAATAGATGTAATACTCTTGAGTGTGAAAAGTAAGTACACCCTTGGCGTCAGAAGTAACTTACTTTATCACTGTACATATGAGCTACACAGACATAAAGCTCTATCATCTAACCCTAACTCTCCTATATACAGTACAGTATACAGACGGACCAGGCAACAGACAAACTGACATGCTCCACTATACAGAGAGCCATCACCAGACCCCAAACTACGCTCACAGATCTGTCTGTCACTTCACAGACCCTTCTCCCCCTTAGATGTTCCTGATTTTGTTTTTGGGAATATGGTATGTTTTTATGAGTGGATAGTAAGGCACAGTCCTAAGAGTCTGTTTGTCTTTAAAGGTGAAGCTATCATGTAGCTACAAAATGCCTCCTTTGGTCTCACTTTCACTTAAGTAGATGAGTGTCACAAAGTGGGAGAACAGTCTGGGAGCTTCAGTCTGCTCTGCCACCACAGACAGAAATAGTGATGTGTGGTTCTACACGGCAGAGAGGTCGATACGGTTGGCTGAGTTGGTGCTCTTGTCCCATGTGTTCATCTTGGTGGGAGTTACACCCTCCTTGTGTCCGTTCATCTACAATACAACAGGAATAGAGAGACTGTTAGACTCAAGCAGCCATTTTTGCTTTATCAAATCTTTTATGATAAGGACTTACAATGTCAGAGTTGAAGGGCTTCACATTGATGTTTCGGATGGAGCTGCTGGTAAGAGACCACACCTTGGTTTTGTGTTTGAAAGCAGCTCTGACCTACAGAAAGAAGTAAAGCCATAGCTGTCAGTGACAAATATGAGGGAAAATATACAGTACATTTCTTCTAATTAGAAGAAACGTCTTCATTAATTAAGACTCTTAAATTCTGATTGTTTTGTGTGTGGAGAAGTGAAAACATCATTACATATTTAGCACCATACCTCAGAGTTGAGAAGACAGTGAAATAAGAAGACAAAGAACCCCTAAAGAAAAGAAAAGATTTTACAAATGGCTCCAAGACATTTTTGAGAAAAGTTATGATCTCATCATGAAGAACCTACTTGTAATGAGTTGAATACTGCAAATATATAAAGGAATGGCAAAGAGTGTGTGTTGACTGCGAGAACACCAAAGATCCAGGAAATGCCTAGTATAGGCAGTAGCACAGCTACCGCCTTTGCGGTCAGCCTGGAGACAAACAAAGAGACAAAGTGCTTATGTCATGAGTTTTTAATGAAATATCAACATTTAATAATAATTTTAAAAAAAACTTACTTGACTGCATTGGCATCTCCGTGAACCTTGTAGTTCTCTCCGCTGATTCGAGATATGATCCTGGTCACAGATATCAGAATGCCTATGTTCACCTGAAACAAAGGCATGTTTGAATAGAATACAGACTTACAGTGACTTGTTGTAAATTAGGTAACAAACTGTGACCCATGAAAAACAACAAATGCAAATTTGCGCAAATGTCTCACCACAATGACAAAAAGAGCCGGAGCAACAAATGCCCAAATGGCGCCATTCTCCAGTGAGAGCCAGCAGCTGAAATAAGCAGATGTTACACTGTTCAAAAAGAAGGAAAGCAAAAACAAGATACTCTTCTGGCAAAAATGTTAAAGAGCCTGTATTTGATGACTATTTCGTGATCAAATTGTCTCACTCAAGAAATGTTAGTCCATGTTTATACATGCTGGGTTAAAACCCATGCACGTAATCAAGGTGTAATCGACAACACACAGTATTATTCTCTAGTAGATGCAGGATGATTGCAAACACCTCAACAAAAAGCCAGTACTGGTGAAATTTACTGAATTTGGTGTATATAAAAACAGAGAGGCTTTTTATATGTACTCACTGGCTGCTTTATTAGGTACACCTTGCTAGTACTGGGTTGGACCCCCTTTTGATTTCAGAACTGCTTTAATTCTTTGGTGACATAGATTCAACAAGGTGCTGTATACATTCCTCAGAGATTTTGGTCCATAGTGACATGACAGCATCACACAGTTGCTGCAGATTTGTCAGCTGCACATCCATGATGTGAATCTCCTGTTGCACCACATCCCAAAGGTGCTCTATTGGATTGTCCAATTTGAGTGAGGCTGTGTGAAATGTAGCCTCAATTTCCTGTTCTTAGCTGACAGGAGTAGCATCCAATATGGTCTTCTGCTGCTGTAGCCCATCTGCTTTAAGGTTCACGTGTTGTGTGTTCAGAGATGCTCTTCTACACACCTTGGTTGTAATGAGTGGTTATTTGAGTTACTTTTGCCTTCCTATCAGCTCTCCTATTAAAGCATTCTGGTCACTCTCCTCTGACCTCTGACATCAACGAGGCATTTTTGCCCAGAAAACTGCAGCTCACTGAATATTTTCTCTTTTTCAGACCATTCTCTGTAAATCCTAGAGACGGTTGTGTGGGAAAATCCCAGTAAATCTGCAGTTTCTGAAATACTCAGAAACAGCCTGTCTGGCACCAACAACCATGCCACATTCAAAGTCACTTAAATCACCTTTCTTCCCCATTCTGATGCCCGTTTTGATCTTCAGCAGGTTGTTTTGAGCATATCTACATGCCTAAATGCACTGAATTGCTGCCATGTGATTGGCTGATTATATATTTGCATTAATAAGCAGTTAAACAGATGTACCTAATAAAGCAGGTACATGAGTGTACATCAAATGTGGGTCAAACCTTATCCAGGACTAACTTTAAAAAAAATCCTTACAGTCATTATTTGTATTTTTTTATGCGTGTTGTGCCTAAAGAGGAATCCACAACTCACAGGAAGAGGTAGGCTCTAGTTTAACATGTACAAGCATTGTCTCTGTTTTTGGAATCTTTTTCATGGACTAGCCATCTGAAAACTTTAGTATTCCATAGTAAAGGAAATTCTCATTTATTTAAACGTCCAAGCAGAGGATATCTTCTTTTTAGACACTGTCGTATTCACTTAAAAATAAAAAGGCTATAATATTGTAATGGAAATATGGAATGACACACTCTTAACCAAATGCTATCAAATGACAATTTCTGTTTACAATTTCTTCCATAGGTGGTGTCACTCTTATGCAATGGCAAAAGAACTTGGAACTAAACTAATGGAATAAAGTGAATTTTCAATTCCCCAAAGATTTTTTTGTGCACAGGTCATACTCACTTGTCAGCTTCACCGTAACTGTTAAGAGCTGATGTCATGGAGACGACACAGATCAACAATGGAGAGCCTAGTACAAAAAAACAAACACATGTTCATTAAGAGTAGTCCAATGGCCACCTATCCCCCCCCCCCA
>VUQI01005946.1:4370-42449 GCA_015106735.1 Paratilapia polleni
TTGTTTTAAAAAAAAAAAAACAAAAAAAAAAAAATTAAAATTAAATTAAAAAAAAAAAAAAAAAAAAAAAGACCTCTGTGATACTATATTATACTAAGGCATAGTGGCCATAGCCTAGCTGCAGGCTAGTGGATTTAAGCTTACTATTGTCCCCTTGAGCCAGTAGGCTGTTAAAAGGCTATATTTTTATACAGCGGATTAACGTAATCCCTGAGATATATTGACCTAACCATATAGCTGCTCCTCATTGAGAATATCTACAGTGCAGACTGCAGTATTAGTTGCCACATTTCTTTGCATTGGCTATAATTGTCCGTTTGCAATTCTGAGTTGTCACATCAGCCTCAAACCCTGGGAGACAGCTTTAACTTAGCTGATGCTATGATGGAATTAGAACTCTATCGCTATAATAGGGAGCCACAGCAGCAGAGGCAGCTTGTCTGTTCTCCTTCCCCAGGGCTCTTTACCCTCTCTAAAATAGGAAGGAAGTGCAGTTCAGCAATTGCTTCTGTCACCCTCTCCACACCTGATAGAAAGCAAGTAGAGCACATTTTTGTCAAATGTTGTCATATGCAATCTTTATACTACTCAGCTCCCTTGTTACTATATAAGGCTACCTAAAGCAGTATTGAGCTACTGTTTGTCTGTTTTGCATTGTACCTATCAGGCTGTTATTGAGCTATTTAATTTTACTTGCTGTTGTATCAATGAATCTTTAATGAGCACTCAATTTGTTTGGCTGAGTCAAACAGCAAGTCAGGGCACTCTTACCTCTTCAGATTAGAAGAGGTAAGAGTGCATTGTGCATTGTTGAATAAATCATAGAATAATTATAATAATAACAACTACAAAACATAGACCATGATAATTAGAATTCTGTTATTTACTGTATAGTATATCACAGAATCAGTTTTTTGCATGAAAAATTACCGTAATATACTTCACATACACACTGGTTTGTTGATAGTGAAAAGTCACACAGGACTTTTTTCATTTTCAGACATTAAAAGGTCTGCAGGGATAGAAGACAAAAATGAAGTGAAAATGTGTTCCCAAATCTCATTTTGAATATTTTAAAATTCCCAAAACAGTATGAAAATTGTCCTCATAAGTTTCATTAACTTGATTCATTTGTGTATGGTTTAAACCACAAGTGCAGTATCATAGCGAATAAGCAGTGACCACATGCACTAGGTGGATGAAGGTCAGCAGCAAAGTGCTAAGTCATTTAGATGGATGGTTGGACTGAATACTGGTGGTTTTGGATCATCAACTTTAGTGCTGCAAAGAACTGGCTTTTAGCATAGGCATTGCCAGCCTTCAAGACTAAATTCTCCTCCCAGCAGTGGTTCTCTCTTGCCACTGTCAGTTCTCTCTTTCACTCTCCAAATATTAACAGGATCACTTGAATGCCTGACATTTCTGGGAAGTTTTCATGATGTCAGCTACTCTCTGAATGATCTATGAATTGCTTCTTTAGAATAATATGATAAATGTATTGATGCCAGTTAATCGTTTCTTTCAGTTGCCATCTATGAGTGTGTCATTTGTTAAGTGATTTTAGTTAAGTTCTTTGTAACACAAATGCTAAAACTAGTCTAATAAGCAGACAGGGAAAAAAGTCCTCATTTTAGCTTTTATTTTCCAGGGTGGTCTTCTGCCACAGAGCTGTTAGGAGCACAGCTTTCTGTTTACAGCTTTCTCTACTCTATATTACTGACAGGCATGACTCACAGCTGATTCGCTCTATTCATGTGGATCTTTCATTTGCATCCCTATTGAATCTGCCAGTTGAGTCAGGTCCTCTGACTCAGGCCAGTACCCGTTGCTTCCACCTTCTCTGATAAAACAAACTACTGGTTGTATACGTTGCTTAGAGGAAACATGTCACCTTCCCACTCACTCAGTAAGCTTCATCTGAAGAAGAAAAGGGGGATAAAGCCACTTACCCTAAGGCTGTTGCGCTTTTGCACCCCACAGTTAAAAAGCAACCCAAATACTTTTCTTTTTGCATCAGCTGCTCTGCATGCTCACCCCCTTCAAGCTCTTTGTGCCTGTGACCCGGCTGACCTCATGTTCCCACCGTAGCCCCTGTAGGCATGGCTATTCACTGTAGCTCAGAATAGAAAAACCAGGCAGTGTAACCTGGAGGTTCTGGACATTTACAACAATACTGCTCTTACAATAATACACTTTTCAGATTACTCTGTCTGAAGTCACTGAAGGTATGACACTGTGCCAAAACCTGGGTTTGAAACAAACCGGTTCATTAAGTTCAAGCCATACCATGACCTAGGGCGCCTTTGTTATAATATTGGTTTTATTGCCGCCTTATACACTCCTATTGTGTGATCAGATTACAGATTGGGGGCATATTCCATCACAAGCCTTAAGATTCTTAAGCACTTATCTTTTTATGACTAAATTATATGACACTGACTTTTCATGTTTATGTTTCCTGTTAGTGATTGAATAGGTTTCAGAATATCACAGACATTTCAGATGCACATTTTTAAATCATCTGTGAAGGTTTTGTTTTGACTCAGACCTTCTTTTAATTATTTTGACTCCTGGTGCCTATTATAGCAATAAAGATGAATAATATCCCATATAAATATTGATTTGAGAGTTTATTTTAAAAGGTTGAAAGCAATATAGTAGTTGTCAATGGATAGGACTGTCTGCATTTGGGATCCTTGCTGATAGCTCAATTTTCTGCTCAGTCTCAGTGTTTATTTTCTGCACAAGCTGAATGGTTACACATTCCCCTTTATTATGAACAGCTTCATTGAGTTATCCCATTTCTCTTTAGATTGCTGTAAACCAGAATCCAGTGGTCTGCTCATTTAGAGAGCTTTGCAGGGTTTTTTGTTTTTTTTGTTTTTTTTACTACTGTGTGTATGTTGGGATGGAGGGATCTCTCACAGTGGTGACAGCACTAGTTAGTGGGATGAAATGGAATTTTAAGAGCTGCCCTCTGGTTTTTCTGTTGACACAGAAGTATGAGGCCTGGGAAGCAGATAGTGCTATCAGTGAAGCTCACATACAGTGGATATAAAAAGTGTACACACCCCTGTTAAAATGCCAGGTTTTTGTCATGTTAAAAAATGAGACCACAATAAATCATTTAAAAACTTTTCCCACCTTTTAATGTAACCTATAACATTTACAATTCAATTGAAATACAAACAAATCTGTTAGGGGAAAGAAATATAAAAAAATTAAAAAACGTAACAGTAATCTGACAGATTTGGAGCACTTTTGCAAGGAAGAGTGGGCAAATATTGCCAAGTCAAGATGTGCCATGCTGATAGACTCCTACCCAAGAAGACTGAATGCTGTGATTAAATCAAAAGGTGCTTCATCAAAGTATTAGTTTAAGGGTGTGCACTCTTATGCAACCAGCTTATTGTATGTTTTTTATTTTTTATATTTCTTTCCCCTAACAGATTTGTTTCTTTTTCAATTGAATTGAACAGGTTATAGGTCACATTAGAGGTGGGAAAAGTTTTTAAATGATTTATTGTGGTCTCATTTTTTTTAACATGACAAAAACCTGGCATTTTAACAGGGGTGTGTACACTTTTTATATCCACTGTATTATATACAAACAATGAACCACAGGGAAATCGGACACCAATTACAGAGAATTGTTGTGTTTACTTATACAAACTCCACCAGGATCCTAGGTCTTGTGATCTTATTTAGCTGTCTCTGTCTTATCTGCCCGGTTATCTGCTTCTTTCCCTCCTGCTGTTCTAGATGTTCCTGACTGTGTACCTCAGTAACAATGACCAGCATTTTACTGAGGTTCCTGTTACTCCGGAAACACTGTGCCGGGATGTGGTGGAGTTGTGCAAGGAGCCTGGGGAAACAGACTGCCACCTGTCTGAGATGTGGCGTGGATCTGGTGAGTGACGGTGCTGTTTTGTTTCAGGAATATCTTAAGGGACAAGAGTGTGTAGGGAATGTGTGTAGACATATTTGGTCTTCATTTCTTTTTTATTCTTTTTTTTTTTAAAGAAAGAAAGTCAACCATACACTGAGATTAGCTGTGTGGTCGTCTGTTTGGTAATTTCTTTTTGAAGGGCTTGTTTCTTTTGAGTCTGCTATGCAAATGAAGTAGAGCTAATCCCTGTTTCAAACACAAGCAGCTACACATCTCCCACATCTCTCAGGTGGGAGATGGGGAGTGGGGTTGAGATTTCATGCCTGCCTCATTTTCCCTATTTCTAAGAGTCGAGGAGTATTCAATATCAGAACTCAAGGAGCCAGGCTTCATAGCCGTTTCCATGGTGATCCTGCCGTAATGGTGAAAAAGTGCCAATTATTGTGTTTGAGTACTTCCAGGAGTGGTCTGAAAAGAGACTGATGAATGCTGAAGAGATTGTCTCATTTTGCAGCCATTCACTACAGGCCACTTTTGAATCTCCTTGAAAACACAGCAGTGACATTTTGCATCCAATTTAGATGTAAAGTTATAAATAATCTTTATATTATTGTACTTAACTGATTCATTTTGCAGTCTTGCCATTATAAGAGATCAATTTCTCTGACCTCTACTTGAATGTAATATGTCAGCCCATTTGTGTAATGAAATGCTTGAAGAAAATGTCTGAAGAACAGCTGATGAGCTCTGGGGCTCAGTGCCAGGCAGAATAATTGACAGCACAGTATAGTTGTTTCCCCTGAAGCCATTGCTTAGATAGATCAACTAAACTGTGTTGATGAAATTAATATCCTTTCAGTTTAGGTTAGACAGGACTCAGAAAGTAAACAGCACATGCCAACTTGAGCTACATTGGTTGCCCTGTGTTTTAACCTTTTCAAGTTAAATATAATTAAAATATTTCAATATTGATTTCATGGGTGTGTTTTACCCTCACACCTGAGGGCTAATATGTTTTATTTTACCTGCAGAGAGACCTGTAGGTGAGGGAGAGAGGATGCTGGATGTGCTTCAACGATGGGGACAGCACAGATCAGAGGTGCGCTTCTTTCTGCGTCACAACCAAGCCCCTAGCAGGGAATCAGGTAAGCGTCTGTTTGCAATACATAGCCCAAGTGAAGATGCAACAGATAATGAAATTAAGGCTTTATGGTCTCTATAGAAACTTATCACACACAAGAGTCATGATTAGGTGAGCACTGTCTCCACAGATGCCTGCAGTCTTTAAAATACACCCATTCTCTTAATAAACACAATGGTACTCTTACACCTTTTATCCAGAAAAGGGTTTTATATTAGCAGGCCTCAGATCCTTGAGCCTTATTTAGCCTTACTGTTGGAGGCCAGGCTGGAACCAGAGTGTCTGAGTCACACCATCATAAGTCTGTTACTTTTCAGTTTTCTTAGGAACACAGAAAGTCTAGTATTTCTTCGTAGACTATCCTCTCAGCCCCCAGTTGCATAACTAAGCCCTTTTACCTCTCACAGCTTGAGTCTGGCCCAGGGATTAGGTGGCTGTTTTCCCTTTCTGCTATCTTAGCCTGCTCTTGTTTCCCCACACTGAGAGCTTAGCTCTGCTCACTATTTGCAACACAGTTATGTATTATCTTTTTCTGTTACTGCATTTTTATTAAAAAACAGTTTATTTGGTTTTCTGTTTCTGTGTTGTTTATATTAGTTATGGCAGTAATGTTGTACTCAGTCTTACCCTCTGATTGCAGTCAGCTAAATATTTATATTTCCTTGATTCTGTGCAATCATCTCCTTTTTCACATGTCAGAGGATACCTTTGAAAGCTATAAATTTGGCATCCATTTATCCATCTATCAATCCATCCATCCATCCATTTGTTTTCTTCAGTTCAGGGTTGCGGTTGGGCTGGAGCCTATCCTAACTATCATAGGGCAAGAGATGGGGTACGCCCTGGACAGGTCGCCAATCGATCGCAGAGCCAACACATTTGCACTTCTTTCCATTAATGTGGCAACATCTGAACATGTCTGCTTCATGTCTGAATGAGCACCTCACTTAAATTTGTGTAAAAGCTGTGATGTTAATTGTACTTTCTACAAACATTTACTTTCAACATAGTACAAGTCAGAAATGCAATCATTAACAGATAGTAAACAGAGTCTTGTGTGTGCCTAAAAAAAACATGATTAGTTTGAAGAATACCCTAAACGTCACTAGCCTATACATAATACTATTTTAATCTCACCAGCAACTGACAGTGGCGGTAAGAACTAAACCTTCAAAAGGGTGGTTGCCCTTCACTTGATTCAGTGCTAGTGTGACAGATGTCATTGCCACACGTGCAACAAAATGCTAAAAAATCCTGTGTGTACCATGGCTCTCTGTCATTGACATGGTATGTCTGAATGAAGGCGTGAGGAAAATTAATGGAAAAGTAATCAATGATTGAGTGGCAGAATGCTGTCACTTTAACAGGTAGCGTCGCACTTAATGTCAGCTCTTGAGGTTAACAATGTCTTATGTTTGCACGCTTAACCAGTACATATTCAGCCTGGGAACCCATCAGCTAGTTCCAATTACTTAGCTTTTGGAGCAGTAACCAATGAGGCTTTGAGGCTTCCAGTTTAGCTGAGCCAAGACTTCCTGTTCTATGCACCAACTATGAATGCAGATAATAACAGAAAGCTAATTAAAAGCTATATTGTCATTAGTTGATAACCTGTGGTTTCGAGATTGCTTTTACGATGGTGCGTTCTTCTTTAACACTCCACGTGATCTGTTTGCTTGCATGCAGCCAAAATGCCCTGAATTGTGGTTGGTCAATGCCCTTTAAACCACAAACGGATTACAAATGGAAACCAAAAAGCTTCCTCTACCAATAATATTGGATGTTAGAAATTCTGTGTTTATAGCGATTAGTTTGTATCTAACACGCATACTGTATGTCAGCAGTTATCTGAAACCATTATGGGCTTTTGTCATGGGCTAATGCTTTAGGGACAGGAGCCAGATCGTCAGACACGCATGTCAAATGCCAGTAGGGTGGTTGGATATACGTTTATCTTCCCAGACACACGGTGTTGGACCTACCCACAAACGATTATGTTAGGTTAAATCCTAAGAGATTATTGTAAGTTACAAAAAGCATTGATCCCACTTGTTTCCCCAGAGAAGCTAAGATCATTCAGCTCTAGCCTGTCTTTGTTTCTTCTTGTATATAAAAGGACAAGAGGAAGTTCTAGTCATTATTGTGTATCTGATCTTTCATCTCTTTTGAGATGCTCTAAATTTCAATGTCTGATGTAATCTCTACTCATGTTGGTCACTTAGGAGGATCAAGAAGCTCAGAGTCAAAGAGAAATGGAATTAAGGGTCCCCCAGACAGAAGGATGGAGAATGGGGTGAGTTATTCTTTTTCTGACAAATGATTGAAATATTTTCCATTTATTTTATTAGTTTAATTTGCAAAGTAGATGAGAAGCGACGATGACACCTCAAGTGAATAATTTGATGTTCATGTGTCATTTTAGAAAGATACCTAGTTTATCTTTATTGTAATAAGGATCATACATTTAGTATCAGCATAAATTCTTCACCTAAAAAGTTGTTTCTTTATACTTGACAAGTTCACTTAATTATGTGCTCATGGGTACTAATTATTTCCATTCAATTCACACACCCTGCAGTGTTTTTATGCAAATTTAATCAGTGCATCATAACATGGACATGACTGCAAAGTGATTATTATTATTCAGCTGGGGATGTCACCTTGTGAAATAAACATTGTACAATGAATTCTGAAATCCCCAAAAGGCTTAAACTGCCCGATTTGAGGTTTATAAATGAAAGTAAAGGGATTTTGATGCTTCAGTAATGTGCCCACATGTGTATTGCATTTCTGACTTTAAGGCTATACTTGTAGTCTTGTGTGAGACTTTTACTGTGAGGAAAAAAAAAGCCTTCAGAACATATATAAAAACATAATGAATGGTGTTTCTTTTTGCTCTTTCTTTCTTCTTAGGTGGCATCACCCCGGATGGACATGACGTTGGCTGAGCTGCAAGAGATGGCTGCCAGACAGCAACAGCAGATAGAAGCCCAACAACAACTCCTCGCTTCCAAGGTGCATAAAAAAATGCATTAGAGACATGGGTGCATATAAGGGATGAAAGGGTTCAGTGGTGGAGATAAAAGTCAGGCAAGAAGAGAAAAATGTGCTAGATGAGAGAATACTGGACTAAAAATGGGGTTATTATGAGAAAGTGGGGAATTGGTACTTAAAACAGAGGTACTACAACAGTTCTAGTGCACTTATATAACTAAGTGCACTGTATGTGGAGTTTGTGATAGACAGTTATAGTGTGGATGGCTGCGGGTATAGTTTTTAATCATTTGAGAAGCCTGAGACAGCTTCCTGTCTTAGGTTCTCACTGTGCAAGGCTTATCTGGTATCTAAAGGTCTCTTGCTTCACTTGAGACTTGTTTCTCGCTTTGTTCGGGATTTATTGGTGACAACAAGAAAGATATTTGACAGAAAATAGGCGTGATATAATGAATTACTTGACTGAGCTTTTTTTTTTCCTCCTACACTTTTTGGTTCTTGCTGAGGCACTTTAAAATGTTTCTGTTCTGCTGATCCACCCATACTGTATGTGCTGTATTATGATAACTTTAAAAACTTAACTTTGTGACTTTTTCTTTGTTTACCTCCTTAAATACGCCCCATAGGCTGCAGATTAGGTCCTTGAGGCACTTAAGCATTCACTTCCAAGCACTGTGTATACCGGAGGACAATATAACGAGCCGAGGAATGTGACTTCCAAGTAGTCAAGTACAGTTGTGCAGGTGTAAGCAGTACATGTACACTTGACTGGTTGGAGTAAACAAACGGGCATTATCATCATCACCTGAGCCATGGCTGGGTTGTGTTCATCGTGGAACCTGTTGGGAGAGCTCTTTCATGTTTACAACATACCACCTCATACCTCAAGACCGATGACTGATTCTGAAACCAACCAATGTTTAAATAACATTGTTAACATTTAAGCATTCTGTATTGGGCTGTTAAGTAGTCGAGTTATGTTCAGTATTTGCTAGATCTAGTGGAAGTAATGCATACTGAATATCACCCTCTCAAGTCATTCTTTGCCTCCTATGACAATATGACTTTCCCCCCCTTTGGCTTAGTTTTCAGTAGTTTGCACAGTTACACCAGGTGTTCCTTCATCTACCATTTAGCTACCTAGGAATAGCTACCCATAGATACCAGGAAAACAGGTCACTTCCTGTTTAGTTTAACCATCAAGCCTACAGTTTCCCAGGAGATTTTGTGCCCATGGCAGAAAGAATTTTGTACTGAAAGCTAAGGTCATAGGCAACCAATCTAAACATCAATGGTGTCATCATTCAGTAGTAACTACACTGTGCAAACATCATACACGGAAAAATGTACCTATTTTCTGTTCAAAGGAATAGGAACCAGGAAGAAACCATCCTTAAACTATCAGTGGCCCTTGTACTTGTAGCCCACAAATGTCTAAGCAGAGTACATAGTGTAGTCATGCCTGAAGAGGGATGTGTTTGTTTAAGTATATATTTTTTAACATTTGCTGTGTGCTTCTCCTTTCCTCACTCTTGTCTGTAGGAGCAGCGGCTACGCTACTTGAAGCAGCAGGAGCAGCGTCAGCAGCAACAGGCCTCTGAGCAGGAGAAGCTCCAGCGCCTCAGAGAGAACATTGAGAATCAGGAAGCTCGGCTCAAGAAGGTCCGGGCCCTCAAGGGCCAGGTGGAGCAGAAACGTCTCAGCAACGGCAAACTGGGTGAGCTCTTTGACTGTGAATTCATGAATGGATGCCTGCTCAGAGTATTGTGTGACTGGAACCATGGACGTTTTAAATTTAATAGGATTAAAATGCACTGTATTTCTGTGACTAACTGTCTACATTATATTTTTTGTCTTTCTTTGCATTCTTTCTTCTTATCTCTGTCATTGTCACACTCAATCTTTCTCCCTTTCCAGTGGAGGAGATAGAGCAAATGAATAACCTGTTCCAGCAGAAGCAGAGAGAGCTAGTGATGGCTGCGTCCAAGGTGGAGGAGCTCAGCCGACAGCTGGAGTTGCTCAAAAATGGCAAAATGGACAACTTCCATGACAACCAGAGCTCAGTGGCAGAACTAGACCGCCTCTACAAAGAGCTACAGGTGTGCAGAAATAAAGGAAAATTAAACTCCAAAGATAATGCTTGTTTTAAATGAGCACAGTTGTTCATTTGTTGTCTATGTTGGTGGTCAGCTGAGGAACAAGCTCAACCAGGATCAAAACTCAAAGTTGCAGCAGCAGAGGGAGAGTCTAAACAAGCGCAACCTGGAGGTGGCTGCTATGGACAAACGGATCAGCGAGCTCCGAGATCGGCTGTGGAAGAAGAAGGCAGCCCTGCAGCATAAAGAGAACTTGCCTGTAAGTATTATTGCACAAAAAAAAAACATTAAAAAAAACCCCAACATAGCTTTGATTGTTACATGACTCTGACAATTTGTCAGGGTACTAATATTCATTTCTGCTACTAACTGGTAGAAATGCTTTTGATCAGAACTCCCCCTAGTGGCGTCATGGTAAAGACTGTATCTCTTTTTACCTCTCCTGACATTCAGAGCTCAGTCATGCCAACTTAAGGCTTCTCAAACTTGCTTTCCTCTGTGTGGGAAAACCACGTGACCCCACTCAGTGAGAGGAATCAGTTCCTATCTGTCTTTTTCCATTCTCCGATATTGGTGGGAAAGGAAGGTTGTTCCGATCACATAAAGGAGTTGCATTTGATTTTCCACTCCCACTCCTTCACTTAGCTGTGTTTTTCAGTCCCATTTTTCAGAAACAAAGCCTGAAGATGAGAGAGGAGTAATATGTGCAGACTTGATATCACAGACGCACAGGAATGTCAGTGGAGATGTTATCTTTTTCTGGTTGGACTCATAAACAAGAAAAGTGGAAGAATTCAGTTTTCTTGAAGGAAAACAACCTTCTTACAGAAAACCTTGCCTTTTTAAAATGCATTTTATGCTAAGATTCAGCCTGAATAGCAAATCAGAAGGCTGAATAAGCCAGTCTATGGTTTAACCCTTTTGAGGTTTCGGTTCTGATCTCACTCCCCAGTGTCTCCCTGCCCCTCACCCCCCTTTCCAAAAGATGTTTGGAGGTTGCCATGGGACTATAAATAAGTCAACAGAGTTGTTTATGAAACAGACAGTGTGAAGAAATATTACCATATTAACTGCTTGAGGTTGTGTACGTGTGTACTTAGAGCAAGGATGTGAGGGTGGACAAAAATAAAACCTCATCATCCTGATTGTGTTGAAATTGTGTTTTCACCTGCTTAATTACATGAGTCACTGTACTCTGTCCTCTATGCACTTCTCTAATTATGTTCTCCTAATTGGGGCTTTATTGGCTTTCAACATTAACTTTCTATAACAACTCAACCAGTTAACCACAAATATTGTTTTTCATTTTCATTAAATGCTGATACAGTACTTTGTAATGTTTTCTCAGTGTTTTAGATTCAAAATGCAGTCTCATGAGTATTTAGCATGCAGTGTTTACTAAGCCAAACAGTGTACAAGATCTAAAGTCGCCTATAAGTTAGAGCATAAATAAAAAATCTTATAATAGAGATTTAGCATTTCCTTCTAAATCTCTGCTAGAAGCCTTTTAGATAATGAGCAACTCGCGCATTACTTTATAGCCCTCTGACCTCTTTTTTTAATCTCATATATAATAAAGGAGAAGCAGTACATAGAAAGGTGTTTATGTGTGCATGTGTGTTTTGGAGAGGAAGGCCTGAATAGGGGCTAGTGAGAAGGTGATTTACCCGCACCCTGCCTAGAATCATAATGAGCGAGCCTTTTTCTCATCAGCACAAAGACACACTCCATCCAAGCTGCTCTCTCCTCCAACCATACAGCAAGCGTCCGGCTGACATCATCCAGCAAACACGTCTGAACATACTGACTGAAGAGAGGTAGTCTGAGAGCTGCCAGCTGAGAGTCCTCTCACACCATCTTAGTCAGATAGTTCAGGAAACAGAGAATAAGGCTACTACTGGATAGGAAAAAAGGGGGGATTATTTGGTATTTTGAACTTCTGTTGCATGTTTGTGCTTTTGTTTTCTCAAGAATGGCTATCCTGATAAAGAGAGGGCTTCAAAAGAAACTCATCTTCAGGTAACTAAACTAGTATTGCAGCTATATATATGTACCCATTTGCTTTCTAAATTTAAGTGTGACTTGGCACATCAGACTTCATTAGTGTTTGCTCCATTCATTTGATGGATGAAACATACCATTGTCATTTTGTTTTAAAGTTAAAGCTTTTGTTGAGTTATTGGGTTGAGTTATAAGAACTCAAGTCAAGTTGGAAGTGAACATTGATGAGTCAGTTTGCTGGGTTTGTACAGTATGAAGGCATGCATTGTTGTGTCTATAGTGAAGGTACTGTTCTAACTTGAACAAATTAAACAACAGCATTTAATAGGTTGTATCCTCTGTGGGTTTTAAATCATCTTTAACCCAGGTCTACCATAGCTGCTCTGGAATTATATCGTAAAATTGTATTTTATTGAAAAGAAACACTTTTAATTTATAATAAGTAAACATTGTAAATATACAAATATTTGAACTGCATTTTGTGTGTGTGAAATATAGTAATTCAGTAGTAACTGAACAGTCATTGCTGAGAAAATAACTAAATACCAATGTGAGTACTTTCGGGCTAGACTCAGAAGATGGAGATGATTGTCAGTTATTCCAGTATTTTGGTCCAGAGTATAATACCTGGTTATTTTGGGGTGGATGCCTTCTTGTGGCATTTATGCTTCCTAAATACTTGGACTCTTTGCCCTGTCGTATTTAAGTTCATGCCCCACCAGCTGGCATAAATGTAAAGGTCCCAGATTTAAGTTCATGAGTACAGAGAGTACACTTCACAAAACTATGGAAGCTTGTTTCTGCCACTGAAATTTTTTATTTTTTTTGCTATCTGTAAGTCAAAATTTTGAGTTAGTATCTCGAACTTTCGACTTACTAACTCAAAATTTTGAGTTATTATCTTGAGTTATTATCTCAAAATTTTGAGATAATAACTCGAAATTTCAACTTAAGGGTGACATTTATTTATTTTATTTTTTTCCAGTGGCGGAAACAAACTTCCATACAAAACATTTCTGAAAACGACCGTCTCGCAAATCTTTTAAAGTTTATGTGCTCATAAGACTATATCCTGGAGATATGGGTAAAAAACATGGCCTGTTCTGGCACCACCCACAGCCCAAAGTTAACATTTTTGCACTTATTAGAAAGGACTTGTATAGGAAAATATTCAAGTTACCCCCCCATTTTTCATCCAACATTTATATTTATGTTAAGCAATCAACATTTGTGACATTCATTTTTGAAAAATACATGCTCAAAATTAATAATTTCAGCATGTTTTCTGTGGACTCATCTCAATAATTTAAAGTTTTAATTACTATTCTGTCATTTATGTGTTCAAATAGTTCTCTCTCTGTGGTCTACTGTAGCAGAACCTATTTTAAATTGCTCTCACCGACCAGTCTTCTTTTTATTCTTCCTACCCTTTCACTGAACAGCTGCCCTCTGATGGTCAAGCAGGACAGCAGTCAGGTCCATCTCGTGTGGCAGCGGTCGGTCCATACATCCAGTCGTCCACTATGCCGAGGGGCCCAGCGAGACACGATTTACTTGTAAAACCAGCCTACCCAGACGGCACAGCCACCCTTCCAGCCCACGAGCCACAGAGCAAAGCAGGGACAGGTGAGCAACCAGATACACCATGCAGTTTCCCTTAGCTCAAACTTTTTCCCCCTTTCTGACTTTGACTTGGCAGCAGCCTGTCACTTGGTTCACTCTGTCATTTTACATATATTTCACCAGCTAAATTATATCTGTTTTGTTTTGTTTTTTGTATGTCAACATTCAGTTGGGTATGTTTTGTCAGCGTGACGGTGTAAAAATGCTTTGGGTCTTCAATAAGGGAATAGAAAAGTGCTATATAGACACCAATTCATTAACCATTTACCATTTACAGCAGGAAGGGAGGAGTCTGTGACACCTGCTGGTTGTGATGTCACTTTGAGCTCAGAAGGTAGCTAGTTACTTCCTGGGTGCTGTGCTGTGACCTAGTATTGCTTAGGCTGAACATCAAAAACTTTTTTTTGATGACTTTTCTGATTTTGAGTGAAGTAGTTTTTGAAATTTTGTTTTCCCAGAGTGTGTGTTTCATGTGCCCTTCTTCATATAAGTCTATATCATACTAGTTGTTGTACATAGGAACTTATTTATACCACAAGAAATGAGCAGATGTTTCCTTATATTTATTATATTAAGGCTGTAAAGATGTCCGGACATAGTGTTGTCCCTTCTGTGTTGGTTCTTCTCTTCATACATAGTAAACTGATGTTGCACCAGCCCCTCCTCCCCAAGGACGACACTAACACGTGTGCTATGTAATAGAGGTCAAAGTCTGGCCAAACCAATGAGAGACCAGAGCAACATTTATATATGTTCTTTTTGCCATCCTCTGCGCAGTAATCCCATCTCATGTGCTCCATCTGAGTTGCTCTCTTGTCCCTAAATCAATCCCTCAGTAAGATTCTGTGCCAGCAGTATGCTTCAGGTTATTAAAAATGAATGATCCAACACCAAAATTAGTCATTACAAAACAACAGCAGAAGGAATCATCATCTCATGTTTTCCCATTTAAAACAATTTCACATACAAAAAGTGAATGGAACAGGCTTCTTCCCAGTCTGTTGTGGTGTTGCATGCAATTATTTCTGCATGCTGAGTTGATTTGCAGTATGGAAAGAAGAGAGACGGGGATGGGCGGGGATGAGAAGGAATCTGCTCTTACCATACAACCATTCCCATTTCCTCTCTAGCAGGGACGTTGTGCACAGTAACAGGCAGGCTCCTGGGGGTTGTGCTGCTGTCTGCATGGCCCCTCTGGGGGGGCCCAGACTGGGCCCATACAAAATCATGTTTAGAACCAGAGGAGATCTGGAGCTTTAAGGCTACTTTGTTTTCTTGTCTTTCGAATACATCTTCCTCAGAAGCCATGTTCTTGCTTAAGCCTCTGAAAGAGCTGCGGGCTAAGAGAAAAGGTACACACTTGTGTTTGCGTGTGTGCACGTATGTGCTTCTCAGTATCTTTGGATAGATGTTTTTTTTGTTTTTGTTTTTTTGTTTTTTTGTTTTTTTCATTTTTCATGACTGTTATCTTCACCAAAAAAGATAAAAAGATTAGTCTTTTTTTTGTCATTTCCTTGCTGGGTCTTTGGTCCTGTTTGCTTGTTTTGCTGCTGTGTGTTAAAGCATGCTTGTTGAGCTTCCTCTTCAGTTCTTTTTCTGCAGCTCTAAATGGGTCAGTTGGAACAAACACATAACCTTCACTTGAACTGACATCCTGGGTGGACTGTGACCAACCCAATCTGGTCTGTTCGAGAAAATATATGTGTCTGTTGGTGTATTTGTACAACCCCTCCTCAGATGGAGCATTTAACTACAGTCTGCAGGCACTGTGATGGACATCATGTTTTTACCATCTATGATGTGATGGTATTTGTGGTAGTTGTAAGACCCTCATGCTTTTGTGGCTCATCTGGCTGTGGATTTCTGCAGACATGCATGGCCACTGGCTGGGTCTTACTTAGTCAACCAAAAAAAACAAATGATGGGGAAAGAGGGAGGCAAAATGCTACAAAATCTGTTGTTGCTGCTGTTGTTATTTTCCAAAACGTTTCTTCTGTTTGACTGCACAGCACAAAGCTCTCTGAACTTTGTGTTTATAATGAGTGAATTTGTGTGTTGGTGCTTTGTTCATTATTTCTTTAAAAATCCTGTGGTAAACTAACTTTTAAAAATCTCCTGCATCTCATTTTATACTTGCCCTGTCTCCTCTGTCCTCCGCTGCTGGCCCTCCAGGCCTTCAACCTGGGAAACTGGCAGACTGGAGTTCTTCAGGTACAGAATCCAACACCAATGGTCATGGTCCTGCTTCAACACTGCCACGAATGACCTCTCACTCCAACTCTAACACAAACCAAGGTAAGAGACATGCACACAGGCACATATAGTACATCTGCAGAAATAAACTGTAATCCCTTCCTGTTCCTGTGAAAACTATAATTGCTGATAAGGCAGAACAAAAGCTTCTAAAGGGGCTTTTGTTTTGCCTCTGTTTTTTTTAATCAATCTGTGTCTCAACTAATTTCTACATGATTTTCTCCATGTGTTCTGTGGCTAGATGAGTCAGAACTGAAGAGGGACAGGAAGGTGCGTCCATATTCCATGTTTGAGCCAACAGAGGCTCTTGCTACCTCCCTCCGCAAAAACCAGAGCAGTGATGATCTTGTCAGGGATGCTCAGGTGAGGGGGAATTAAAACACACTCCTTTTATCATCATAAGAAAAAAATATATATACTAGTACCAGCAGAAATACCTTATCATAATGCCCTGTCTTTCTCTTTCCTCAACTCCCAGTCTGCTCCCAAGGCTCTAGTCAAGGTGCCTCCCCCTGTCCCCACCAAACCGAAAGGCCCCGTTGTTGTTCCTTATGGCAAACCAGGCCTTAACACAGGCACCTTCCCTAAAGCCAAGCCCCATGGCCAGCAGCTCCACACCACCCAGAGCCGCAATCCTCTCCCACCCTCACAGAGCCAGACACTCCCCCTACCCTCCAAGCAGGACACTCCACCTGCAGCTACAGTACGGCCCTTCACCCCAGACCTACCCTCCTCCAAAGAAGCCAGCCTGAGTAAACCACAAACTGTAGCTGCTAGCTCCATTTACTCCATGTACACACAGCAGTCCGGCTCAGGAAAGCCCTTCCAAGCGGGTTTGCAGGGTGCTCTCAACAGGGCTCAAACCCGCACCAATGGATTTGTCAGTGGTAAGAATACACATTAACAATCTTTGGTTACATTTAGATAGGTTACATAGATTTAAAAAAAGAAGATCACACTTTGAATTAAAAATGGTAACACTCTGTAAAAGACAAAATCAAAAGAATATTTGTTCACAACATTCTTTAAATGTACACATCAGCCTGTGTGTTGTTTCAAGGAAAATGGATGTAAAAGCTGAAGACTTATACTAGAGTATCTTTATCAAATCTAAATCTATGATTCAAGATGTACACAAGGGTAAAGGAAAGCAGTATCTCCTGTTTCTTTAAGGTAAATCTGATATAGTTCAGCATATTTCAACAAGCAAATATTCACACATCACTGACCAGACAAGCGGCTAGAGAGGCTAAGCCATCTGTTTCATCCCCCCCCTTTTCAAACTCAATCACAGGCTGTACCTGCTGTTTCTGACTTGAACTGTGAAAATAAAATTTTTCTCCAGTCCTGAATCTGTTCTGAAAATTTTCTTGTAATCCACACTAACTTTGTAAAATGAACTAAAAAGTATAATTCAAGTTGGTAATGGAAAAGACAAATGAAAAAACTAAATTTGTTTTGATAAATAAATATTGAATGAATTGAAATGAACACAAGTCGATTGTGATTATAATTAAGTGAGTCATTAAACAGTACTCTGAAATGACCTCTTCAGATTTCAGCATGACCAGTAGTTGGCGCTGTAGGCATGCACTTGACATCCATAACTGATGTTAAGTGGTGAACATTTGTGACCAATGATCTCTAGAAGCAGTCATTAGCATGATGATTTACATTTTACTGTGACATAGTGAAGGCTGCTATAAGGAAGCTCCATCCTCTGATTGTCATGCTGTTACTCTTTGTGTTTTGTCAGTGGTAATCTGTTGTTTGTTCAGAACTAGAGGGAGAATGTATGTAATGCAACATGTTTTTTGATGCTGTCTTAACACTTGTTTCCTGTTTTTGTTTGTAGTGTATGGTAAACCAGTGATCTCCAGTGGAGGTTCCCAGTATCCAGAAAACCCATACTTAGAGCGTCGCTCCCCTGCCCCAGAAACTGAAGTTGACCAGACCGGAGCCAACAATGTGGGCCCCAGCCCATCTGAGGGCCAGCAGCCAGAGACTGAGCGCATCCCCCGGCCGCTCAGCCCTACCAAGCTGCTTCCCTTCATTTCCAACCCCTACAGGCAAAGTGATGGTGACCTGGAAGCCCTGAGAAAGAAACTCTACAATGCCCCACGGCCCCTGAAGAAACGCAGCTCCATCACTGAACCAGAGGGTCCGGCAGGGCCCAACATTCAGAAACTCCTCTATCAGAAGACCACATTGGCAGCTATGGAGACCACAGCGGAGGGATCTGGTTCAAGCCCTCCGACTGGCACAGAAAACCACCCACCTGAGACAGGACAGGTTCAGGACCCCTCTCAAACCCCAGGTACTAATACTCCAGTTCCAACCTCTACTGAACAGATCAACCCGCCTTCAGCCATCCCAGGGTCTGAGGAAATTATCCCCCCTCCTCCACCATCCCACCCAGCCCCAAGGCCAGATGATGCTCTTTTCCCACCGCCACCACCTGCTAGTTTGGAGGACACAATGCCCAACCTGCCCCCTCCACCTCCAGAAGGCTTCCTGGAAGAGTTCCCCCCCTACCCACCACCCCCATACCCCAGTGGAGCAGAGCAGGACAGCTTGGGAGAGGACACTTTTAACATGAAAGCACCGGAGGTCACTGGACAGGTCACTCTGCCACCGGTATGAATCTTAAACTGTTGAATCATAATTATAATGTGGCTTTCAGCTATTTGTTTTTTAAGACTGTTTTACATGTGATATAAAATGATCCAGTAACTGCAGTCCACAGTAGAGACCGTCTGTGTTTGTACAACCTGTGTTTTTAAGTCCCCTCACATGTTTGTTAGGGGCAGGTCATGAGTTACAGTTGGACGTGCTGAAAAGCAGTGACCTGCTCTGATGTTATATAATTGAATAATCGCTATCAAGCACTGCTATTGTTTCTGGAGAAAATGGGCCTTATTCTGCTCACTCTAAGCAGATACTCACCCCACTTTCCCCCATTTACGCATTCTCTGTTTAAAAATAAACACCAGTTTAGACTTTCTTGTTGCTAAGCTCTTAGTAAAACTCTTTAAGCGGTTTTGATGTTAAGGTGGCAGGTTTTACTCGAAAAGTACAAACCAATGAGAAATGAGTGTTATGACCCATTTTCCTCCCCAGTCCCCTCCTTTTGTCACCTCCATTTAAAAGCTAAAGACCCCCCCCAAAAAAAACAAACAACTAAACAGTAAGTTTTCAAAATCAGGTTGCATAATCATGGTCTTAGAGGAATTAATTAGTTTTTTCAGCTTGTGTTCATAAACTGGATTAGCCATGCACCAAGAACTGGAAAAAACAAGTCCCTGCTTTGCTTTAAGTCCAGAGTGAGGGCAAAAGAGAGCGGATGCGTCAGCAGGACTTCAGAAAGAAACTCCAGCAGCCTCTCCTCTGAGATTTACATTTCTCTTCTGTTTTGTTCAGGATCATTTATGTGATAGACAATTATGGTTGTGTCTTTAGGGAAAGAGGACCAATTTGCGCAAGCCTGGCTCTGAACGCATCGATCACAACATGAGAGTCAAGTTCAACCCGTTGGCTCTGCTGCTGGACTCATCTCTGGAAGGAGAGTTTGATCTGGTCCAGAGAATCATCTACGAAGTAAGACATCTCCACAAGCTTGTTATGTGTTATATTGTTTCCTTAAAATTGGTTTCTTTGCTGTTAATAATCTACCCTGGTATTATATTGGTTTCCATAAAAAAAAAAAAAGAAAAAAAAAAGAAAAAAGTTTGTATGTATATGTGTGTGTGTGTGTGTGTGTGTGTGTGTGTGTGTATATATATATATATATATATATATATATATATATATATATATATATATATATGAATGAAGAGACTATATTGTAATTTCTGAATCATAGGTGGAGGATCCAAGTCAGCCCAACGATGAAGGCATCACTGCTCTACACAACGCTGTGTGTGCCGGACATACAGAGATTGTAAAGTTTCTGGTACAGTTTGGTGTCAGCGTTAATGCCGCAGACAGTGATGGCTGGTAAGTTCAAGCTCACTGCTGGGAACATTTTATTTTATTTTTTTCCCTCTAACTCTGAGTTAAATTCTGCTGTTTAAGAATCGTGAATGCAGCTCAAAATCAAAATCTAGTTATTGTATTGAACATTTTGAAAGTACTTCTGACAGTTATCAGTGCTTTTCTTCATTTTCCTAATATCTCTCACCTTTTTCCTCTCTTCCTCATATTCCTCTTTCCTTTTAAATTTAGGACACCTCTTCACTGTGCTGCATCCTGCAACAATGTGCAAGTGTGCAAGTTCTTGGTGGAGTCTGGAGCAGCAGTGTTTGCTATGACTTACAGCGACATGCAAACGGCAGCTGATAAATGTGAAGAGATGGAAGAAGGTTACACCCAGTGCTCTCAGTTCCTTTATGGTCAGTGAAAGTTGTTTTATCTCTTCTTATTTGTTTTCCTGTTTTGTGAATGTGTTTTTTTTCCCTCTTTGGACAAAAACTTACTCAATGTTTAAAATGTCTTTTTCCTCAGGTGTGCAAGAGAAGATGGGCATCATGAATAGGGGTGTGGTCTACGCTCTGTGGGACTACACGGCTGAAAACCCTGATGAGCTCTCTTTTCACGAGGGAGACTGCATGACCATCATCCGCAGAGAAAACGAGGATGAGATCGAGTGGTGGTGGGCACGCATGGGTGACACTGAGGGCTACATTCCCCGCAACCTCTTGGGGGTAAGTTATGAATCAGTGTGATGCTAAGTGTGTGTATTCTAGGTGCTTTCTGTGCAGTGTTGACATGTTTTGTCTTGTCGTCTAACAGCTCTACCCCAGAATAAAACCAAGACAGAGGACGCTGGCTTAAAACACAAGGATCCCTGCACATTTCCAGTCTGGCAGAACTCTGAAACACACACACACACACACACACACACACACACACACACACACAGGCTTTAATAGACTGGGGAAGAAAAGGACACTTGCTGAAATGAAGAGACGAGGACAGACCAAACAATATGAAGGATCAAATATTTCTGGCACTTTTCTGCATCGACAAAAGAGAGGGAGTCACCCACTCTTTGTTTTCTTTCTTTTCTTTTCTTTTTTTTTTTTTACAGGCCACACTGTGTACTGTGTACTTATGACAATGACACTAAAGGTTTTCTTTTCCTTTATTCCACTGCTTTTGTATTTAGTGTCTGAAATGATGTCTGAAGTGACAGTGGGATGTAAAAGGAACAAGCAGTATTTTTTTTTATTCCCAGAAAGTGATTTTTACACTTTGGAGTAGTCTTTTAAAACTTATGTCTGGAATACTGTTTATTTTCTAACACACTTGGGAATCTGCATTGCATGAGGTGAATGAGTGGAGGATGATGATGATGATGCTTTTGAAATACTCTGTTACTGTGACAATCTTTTGGGGCGTGTCTCTCATCACCTGCGTTAAGTGACTGTGCCTCTGTACAACTGCCCTGAAGTTTCAGCCGTGACCGCCACTGTTCTGGCTAAACAAACTGCTGGAAAAAACGGTGACGAAGCTTTTTGCTTTATCTCTTGCTGTTCACTCTGTGGTCAATGACACCCAGGAAGCCACTCTGCCCTCCTCCAGTGGCATGCGGTTGAGATGCCACAGATGCTGTGTATACATGTATTTCTGTCATAAAAGTTAGTGAAATGTGACTGTAGGAATTATATTATGAAAACTGACTTTCATAAGAGGCCCTCTGAGGACACGAGATATTATGCAGTATGAGTTTGATACAGCCATTCTGTGACATGTATGAAGGCAAAGCTATCACAAACTTTTTCCAAGTAAAATTAAGTCCTAAAATCAAAAATATAAATTAAAAAAATGGAACTTGAAATATCTCAGAACTCAACTCATCACTTATCAGTCAGTGCTGATGTATTTATTTTTGTTACTTTTTTCCTTAGGCCTTTTGTCAGAACTATAACCACACGTGTACTGTAGTACTTCAAACATTTACAATAAAAACTTTGAACTAAATTCATCTAGTCTTGTTATTACTGATTATAAATGTGATTTTTTTTTTTTCTCCCCAGTCAAAAGGAATTAGGCACTGACTAACCTTAAACCAGACATATTTTATGTGCAACACTCTATATCATTTAAAATGTTTTTTTTTTAAATATACCTCTGCATTCAACCCAACCAGTGTGTTTAAAAAACATATTCTTATGGCTTTGTTACAAAATAGTTGCTGCCCTCTGCTGGACAGTAGTTGAAGCTACACAAGCATAAATTCAATCTGTGATGTGACATGATGTCTGGTTATCATTAAAAGAGTGGATTCAAGGTTTAAAACTTGAACTTGTATTAACTAGCACAACAGAAACTGCTAGTTAACCCAAGTGTATAATCAGCAAGTCAATGCATTTAGGCATGTAGACATGATCAAGATGACCAATGAGGAAGAAAGGTGATTTAAGTGACTTTGAATGTGGCATGGTTGTTGGTGCCAGACGGGCTGCTCTGAGTATTTCAGAAAATGCTGATCTACTGGGATTTTCCTACACAACCATCTCTAGGGTTTACAGAGAATGGTCCGAAAAAGAGAAAATATCCAGTGAGCAGCAGTTCTCTGGGTGAAAATACCTTGTTGATGCCAGAGGTCAGAGGAGAATGGCTGCTTTGAGCTGATAGGAAAGCAAAAGTAACTCAAACAACCACTCATTACAACCAAGGTATGCAGGAGAGCATCTCTGAACATACAATGCATCAAACCTCGAAGCAGAAGACCACACTGGGTGCCACTCCTGTCAGCTAAGAACAGCAAACTGAGGCCACAATTTGCACAGGCTCACTGAAATTGGACAACAGAAGATCGGAAAAATGTTGCCTGGTCTGATGACTCAATTTCTGCTGCTACATTCAGATGGTAGGGTCAGAATTTTGCAGGAGCAACGTGAAAGCATGGATCCATCCTGCCCTGTATGACAGCCACAGCCTACCTGAGTATTGTTGTTGACCATGTTCATCCCTTTATGACCACAGTGTACCCATCTTCTGATGGCTGCTTCCAGCAGGATAATGTGCTATGTCACAGAGGTCAAATCATCTCAAACTGGTTTCTTGAACATGTCAATAAGTTCACTGTACTCAAATGCCCTCCACAGTCATCAGAGCTCAATCCAATAGAGCACCTTTGGGATGCGGTTGAACAGGAGATTCGGATCATGGATGTGCAGCCGACAAATCTACAGCAACTGTGTGATGCTATCATGTCAAAATGGACCAAAATCTCTGAGGAATGTTTCCAGCACCTTGTTGAATCTATGGCATGAAGAATTAAGGCAGTTCTGAAGGCAAAAAGGAGTCCAACCTAGTACTAGCAAGGAGTATCTATTAAAGTGTCCGGTGAGTGTATAAGTGCGGCCAGCCAAACCATTTCCCAGAGTCTGCAAGCCTGTGAGGAACGAGTAAGACATGGAGAAATTATGTATTTTTACCATGCCAAACATGGCCTGCAGCTATATTACTGTACAAGTTATTAATTCCTTTGTGAATTATTTTCTGGGTATTTCTGCGTACTAAAGGCACGTGTGTGTCATTATTCTGTGTTGAGTATTAGGACGAACAAGAGAACACAGTGTTCTATATCGCATTAATTATTCTACTGTGGAAGCCAGCACAAACAAACATTATTAACAGTAACAAGACATTAGGGACATTAAGAATGTTACCCCTCATATTTCACTTCAGCGTCTCGGGAGTAAAAAATTACTGAATGTTGCTGGATAATGACTTCATTTCCTTTTAATCACCTATCTCCAAATGAGAGCACACAGTATGGTCCCAACAGAGTCAGGCCAAGGAAAGAGTATTGTAACTGATGCACCAAGTGCTGTATATGTGTGTGTGTTTTTCTTCCTTTGCAGGGTGAACAAATCACAGGGCTGACATGATAATAGTGTTTATACCTATAGTGCACTGATGAGATGCTTACGTTTTACCTGTGATAACCAACTGATGGTGCTACATGAAAAGTCAAAGGGTCACCAGAGTTTCTACAAACCAACCTTAAATGGTCGTGGTTATTTCAGTCTCAAGAGTAACAGCCCTTGAGACTGAACAGCTGATGATTCTCTTTAGTATCACTTTCAAAATTTCACTTTTATTGCTAAGTTGGAGATTTCCAGTGGTCCATGTATAATTAACACAATACATATAAAACTGCAGTTGGTTAAATCCACAAAGAGCAGAAAACCTTAGAGCCACAGCAGCACCGCAGTTCAGCTGATCACACAGTCTGTCCAGAAAGAAAACACGTCCACCAGAGCTCAAAGTACAAATCAATTTTGGTCATTAATTTGAGGTGAGTCATTTTTTTCCCCACTACTGGATCTTAAGGGGGCCTGTTAAATCCCATTAACCCCTGGTCTTAACTCCAAATATTATCCTTTGTTGGTGCTAAATGAAAAGTTGGAGGATCACAAAAGGATTCACCCTCTGAGGTCCAATAATGTCTGTGGAAAATATTATAAACGTTGTTAAAATATATTTTAGTCAGGACCAAAGCAGTGGACCTGTAGAGTATAATATACAGCCAGGTCATCACATTATCAGCTTCTTCAAATAACATGCCCTACTATAAGATAAAGATACTGGTTGAACAAAAAAAAAAAAATCTACTGTGTCTGTTGAACTTTGTTTGCTGTTCTCTGGAACCGAAAGACACACATAGTGAGGCAGTTTCTAAGTCATAATAATAAATCTTTAATTGGTATTCTAAACACTTAGTTAAACATGCAGAATCTTTGGGGTTAATGGAGCAGGGTGTTTGAGACACAGTCCCTATGGTGCACAAATCCCTTGCTGAATAGCAACAAGGAGTTGAGATAAATGGCTGAATTCAGCAACAACAGTGCCCTCTGAACATGACAAACTGCATCATCGATGCATGCATTCATAATAGATTAAAAGTTCTGTATAAACAAGTGTAATATGACAGATAGCTGGTGTGGTTTTCTTTCATAATCCAGCTCCAGTTGATCTCTGCAGTCCAGCCGAATGAGCTCTTCGTGTTTTTATGAGAACACCTGCAGGGCTTGTGCATTAGATTAAATATAGTCCTGTGTATATCCACCCTGGGAATAGCAACAGGGAAGAATGAGGGAACCAGTTTTCCTCACAGGAACCTTCATTAAGTGTTGAGCTCCTCTGCACAAAACATTTGCATTTCATTCACATGAGAAGTGAGATCTGCCTCACCATGAATCTTACCTCATCTAGAAATGTAGAAGATGCTATTTTTACCCAAGGGTCTGGACGAGAGAGAGAGACCTATAGGCAAAGAGACAGTCACAGGTGCAATTATATCTGCGTGCCTGGATGTGAGTAATGTGATTCCTCCAACGGTAACCAAAAAAAGTACTTATTAAAGAGAACAGTTGTATCAAAAGCCACAGTGACATCTTTAGTTTCAAACATGGACTGTTCTCTGCAGTGTGCAAATATGTCTGTTGATGCTGACTGTGATGGCCTCGCTTGCAGTCACACAACTTATAAAGTCGGTGACCCCGTGCACCAAAATCATACACAACATACAATCACCAGCCACTTTATTAGGTACACCTGTTCAACTACTTGTTAACAATCTGCCAATCACATGGCAGTAAGCCAATGCATTTTGGCATGTAGCCATGGTGACGATGACCTGAATTTCAAACTGATTTACTCAAATAACCACTCGTTACAACCAAGGAATACAGAAGGGCATCTCTGAACACACAATGCATCAAACCTTGAAGGTGATGGGCTACAGCAGCAGAAGACCACACTGAGGGTACAATTCACACAGACTCACCAACTGGACAATAGAAGATTGGAAAAACATTGTCTGGTCTGATGAGTCTCGATTTCTGGTGCAACATTTTTGCAGGAGCAACATGAAAGCATGGATCCATCCTGCCTTGGATCAACAGTTCAGGATGGTGGTGATGGCATAATGGTGTGGGGAATATTTTCTTGGCATACTTTGAACTCCTTAGTACCAGCTGAGCATCGTTTGAATGCCACAGCCTACCTGAGTATTGTTGCTGACCTTGTCCATTCCTTTAATGACAGGTGACCATCATCACTTCATATTATCCTGCTTAGATAGATAAGGCGACAAGTCTCAAAGCTCAAATCATCTCAAACTGGGTTGATTGAAATTATTTACTTTAAATATGTTGTTTATTTCATTTGATTCTTGAACTGGGTAATTAATTATTCAGATTTAATCACTGTTAAGTTAAACTAACTTACCTAACCTAAGATTATATGTTAGTGTATGTTCCCCCTGTAAGTTTAAGTTGGTCTGATCAGCCAGTATTTAAGCTCCCCTTTGTCTTTTGTTTGCTAGGTCAGTTTTGTTTGACTTTAGTTTTGTTGCTTTGCTGTCCTATGTTGAGTTTAATTCTGTTTATTTAACCTCCAAACTATGATTTGATTTTTGTAAGGTTTTTTTTTGGTTCATTTTTGGGTAAAATAAACCCATTTGTTTCAAAACCTGCACCTCAGCTCCATGTTTCACTATTAATTTATTTAAATTTTTATCACAAATGTATTATTCTTAATTAATTTTTCTTATTTTTAATGTAGTTTGTTTCAATAATATTTACAGTTGATCATTATCTTCTCCAGTTCATTTTATTAGTATTTTACTGTTTTATGATAGCAAGTTATCAAGTTATTTAGATTAATAATTAACAGCTGTACTTCTATTTTTATTGCTTGCTTTATCTTTGTTTGCCCTGCGAAAGACTGGTGACCCTGACTTGGATAAGTGGTTAAGAAAATGGATGGATGGGTGGATGGATTATCCTTTATCTTTATTATTTTTATTAGTTGTCATTAATTTTTTAAGTACCCATTTTGTTGTGCAGCTTTGTTGCTTTTGTTTTGCATTAGTGTTGAAACTATAAAGGACCTTGAATTGCATCTGATTTGTTTGAAAAGTGTTTTACTTCACCTTGTGTTTTGGTTAACTCTTACAGCTTTCACAGTATCCTTTTCAGAAGAAGCAGGCAGCTGCCAACATAACACAAAAGTAAGAGCTATCATCAGCCACACTGGCCTGAAACATCCTAGACTCCTAGAAATAAATTATTTTTCCCCCCATATCTGTTAGATATGTAACTCTTTGATATGTTTGCCTGCTTGTAATGTTATCACTTCTGAGGGAAATTAAAACATCTCTGTGCTTAAATTTCAAGCAGTTCATGTATAACCTTACAATAGTATAACCAGGACTAATCCAACAGATAGCAGTTCAGTGTAAAACTGAACTGTATTATTTTATATTACAGGGAGTGGTTTGTTTTTCGCCAGACAGTCGGAAAAGCAGGAGAAATGTGCGGATGTGCTGCAGGGAGCAGGACTGCTGCAGTCTCTCGTGAACAAACTGAAGGTCGACAGGCTGTGTGTGTTTGTGTGTGATTGTGTGTGAATGGGTGCTTCTGAGAGACACTATGAACTGCTGGTGAAACTTTATCTTTCCTACTTGTAAGCATGATTAAAATCTACTCAAAAGGTGAGATGTAGTCTGTATTTTCTCACATGAATAATTCACAATAAATACAGATATAACTGATTTAAACCAGATGGTTTCCCCTCAAACTTTATCTGGACTGTTTTATTTTTTCAGTCATGACAGCAATGTTATCTGGGAAAGTCAATTTGAAAAAGCTTTTTTTTTTAGGCCTTTAAGGCAATTATTTATTGATTGAATTTACAAATAAGCATCAAATGCTAAAGAAATGCAGGAAAATCTGTTCAACTTAATCTTTTTCTCTTTGTCAGGAGAGACCAAAATAACACCACTTCAACAGGACTGTTAAATATTTAACAAAATAACTTTATTTTTATGTCTATTTCATTTAAAAGGGACAATGCACATTAATTAACACTTGCACTTAGGTCAATCTCAATCATGTAAATGTGCCAGATTTAGCCATACAGGCTCATTCTAATCTGTAGTCCCTGGCAGTTTGTAAACAGTACAAAACTAAAGATGCAAAGGCATCTATGTATAAGTAAGAGCCAGAAGTATATGAATGACAAAACAAAACCAAAACCATATAACGTTTTAAACAAACATTAAAAGCCACTTATTAAAATCACTTGAAAACAACTACAAAAACATGTTTAGCTGTGTGTAATTCCCTCCATGTACGCTAGGTGTCAGTCTGGGGCCACCGTGGAGCTTTAAATGAGCACAGGTTGCTTTTTGTTGCCCACCTTTTTCACTTCATCTCTTCACCTAAACTCCATGTAGAGGTGTTTGTTAAATCCCGAGTGGGACAATGAACCAGGAAGCGTCTCATCTTCAGATATCAGTGAGCTGGTGATACAAAGAAATAAAGAAGTCGCCTGATTCAGAGTAAATACAAAGAAAGTGGCCGTGGCGGGAGGGCGGGCCACCTCTGACGGCGGCAGCTGAGTGGAGGAGCTGCGAGTCCGTGCCACTGTTAGTGCTGCGTGTCTTTCAGTGGGTGTTTCTATGTTTGCGAGTGTATACAGGAGTTTAAAGTCCAGCTGGATTATCTGAACCTCGAGGAAACGTAAATATCCTTTTCTGCGAGGAATTTGCACACGAATCCAGGTAAGGCGACCTAAACATTACACGAGCTCTGCAAAGATGCCAAATATCTGCTAAATATAGGATTTGGGGGCTGCTGTGAGCTTATCTGTATATTTCAGTTCTTCTGTGGCACTTTAGTATGACTTCAGTAGTCCTGTAGTAAGAGTATTATATGTCTCCGGAGTGGCTCTCTTTAAATAATTATTGCTTTCATTTATTGCTATACAGCTTTCCCGGGATATTTCTATAACACCTTCCTATCTATTGAAGATTTACCGGTGAGTTGTTTACCTGCCTAATTCAGATAGGTGTCCGATATTCAACCATTTTCACTGACATTGCCAATAAAGAACTGGCTAATTTCTGTGTTCAAATGACCTTTTATGTACCTGAAGTGCTTACTGCCTTCTAACTTGTGTGGATTGACTCTCAGTCCGTCAGGTATCAGCTGCGATACTGACCATCCTTTATTTCATATGGAAAACAGAGCCAGACACCAGCTGAGCAGCTCTGATCAGAGCCGTTTTAACACAGAGAGATGATGTTTAAGGTGCTGGAAGAGCTTGATTGATCTTTTTAAAGGTGGCCATCTCCTGTCCAGTCACGGTGATCTAATCATTTAGCCTGCAGTGAAACCTGTGTATACCCAGTCAACCCGCTTATCTACCTGCCTGTTTAAAAAATTATGACTTGAGTGGTAAGAGGAATGAAACTGTTGGAAGATTTAGGCAAAGAAGTGTGTTATTGTTATGTTTATTTCACTTAAAGGATTGCTTAGCTGGTTTTTAGCTCCTGCACTATTAATTAATTAATTAATTAATTTATTTATTAATTTTTGTGGCCTAACTCAATATTTTGCTGCAGCCTCTCATTGGGATTTAGCTCAGTCCAAAGGGGTAACCCTGATAAAGCCTTATGAAAACAGGAAGCCCAGAGTGAAGTCACCACCCACCTGAAAACACAACGATTACTGTAAGGAATGAGCCTCTTGAGTGTGTCTACGTGTAAATGTGAGCATAGCAAACATTTTGTGTGTTTAAACCAAAAAAACGCCACCTAATATTTTAACTCTGTGTCTTTGTGGTGTGTTTAAGTATTGCCGTGTCTATTTTCCTTGCATGTCTGTCCATCCTAGAAGAGGGACAGGCATTTGTTCTCATTGCAGGTTTTTTTTTAGGGAGTTTCCTCACCAAATTCAAGTGCCCAGGGACAAAATTGTTTGCTGTCAGTGTAGATTGTGAAGCTCTCTGGGGTAGACTCTTTCCTAAATACTTCAAGAAAGATCCAAATTAGTCGTAAGGCTGCTGCTGAGTGGAAAATATCACAAACAAGCTGCACAATTATCCGTGATGGCAAACAAAATGTTTGTTGTTTATGTCAGAATAACTCCAGTGTGTTAAAGGTGGGTTCAAAGGGCTCACTGTACCCTTATTGTACAAAGGGTAAAACTACAGTCCTCTGAACAAATGGAGTTCAGTTCAGCTGGCTTCCTTTTGTCAGTCTGTGAAACAAGACTGTTTTAAAGCAGTCTGACTGTCAGTTGAAGCACAGCTCAGTGGCTTTGACTGGAATCTTTTCTACCATTTGTCACGCTCACACACATATCCAACTCAACAACAGAGAGTTTGGAGTCCTTTGGGACAAGTGTTGTCTGTCGGTGGAGCTGTCACCGCTGAGCTCCAGTATTTTCTATTCAAGCAGGTTTATGGACACTTTATAATTGTCTGATAAAATCCATTTTCTGTGAAGGGATGCCACGGGACAGAGAGCCGGCAGTGAGATCAGGAGGAAGACAGATTAGGAAGGTCATGAGTGGTAGAGCTGCTGTGATTTCCTCTGGGCTTGCCTCATTTCATTTTCAGCGTGTCTCTTTCTCTGTTTTCTCAAAGTTTTGGTGGTGTGCTCAGTGGCCAATTAACAATTGAAAGCCTGCATTCAGGGGGTCCGAGATACTCGGAGCAAGTCAGGAATAACTGATTTTAGATGACAGAGAATCGGGAATGTGACAATTACTGGATTTTTTTCTGCACTGCTGGACGTTCTGAGAGTATTTTACCTCCTCGCTCTTCGCTTTCTCTCCCTTCTTTCATATTTTCTTTATCTTCCTGTCACATTACATTTTCATTTCCCCATGAACAAACCTCTCTTCCTGTAAAGATTATTAGACCACATCAGGACCACTGTGGCTGGTGACTGATTGAAAGGATTTACACCATGACAGCCCATTTGAGTGATTTGGTGTGCATGAGTCAGATGAATGGCTTATTAAGATCCCCTCTGTGCACCTCCTCTGCCACCTTTTTAAGAGGAGCTTAGACAAAATCGGGAGCCGAGTTGACACACCTTCAGTGTTTGAAAGGCCCCATGAGAGATAGCACATGCTCAGAGGGGATGCAACTGAAATAATTAGTTTTTCCCAAAGTAAATTTGCCATTCAGGGAGCAAGATAGAGTTGTGAAACCCTATGATTAAGCTTAGTGCAAGTGTAGTATTTCTCAAATGGTTTGACTTCAGGAAATCAAAACGTGGTTTATACTAAGGATTGGAAGACCATTTACAGTTCTTATCCATTGGCCATTGGTTAAATTTCACTCCAGTTCAGTAGAAATATGTTGAAATCCGTCACTTTTTGAAGATTTAATAGATGTCTTTTGTCTCAAAAAAATCTTTTTTTTGTCAGAGTGAGGAATCACGAGGGACTTTGTTTCTTCTGTTTTAGCATTCAGGGAGTATTTGATCTTTTTTGGAATGTTTTTTTTCTCTTTTCTTTTTAATGCGGCCAACAAACAACAATTTTCATCAATCAAATAAAATATTATTGCTTTTTTTAACCGGTTGCTATATGTTTGAATGTTACGTGCCTTCAAATGTCTGTCATTTCGTGTGAAAGAAGCACGGTTCCAGTGAAAACATAAGTCACATGGCTTTCAGTCATGAGTCTTCATTTCTTAAGTTTCTTTTTGACACACTGGAGGTATGTTTTGAGATGCACTAAAACTGCTTGGTCAGGGTTAGGGAGAGATATGTTTGGTTTGAAATACACTTTTCACAATGTGATCCAGAATTCTGGAGATTTTACATGCTCTTATTCATATGACCACTTGAAATCTCCTGTAGTATTAGGGTTGCTTTGTGTCTCACTGATTAGAGTGAATGATAGCATATCTTCTGGACTACCAGGGAACCTATAGAAGGGCTCCTACTGGCTATCCATATCTATGGAAGTGTTTACAGCGGATAAATGCCGTTCAATGGGGTGACAACAATCAAAGTGAGTGGTCTGACAAATGATCTACAACTCCAAAGTATTGCATTTACAATGATTAAAGAAACAGGAAAGAAAAATATATCCCCACATTTGAGAATTAATTGCAAAATCACGTCACCTCTTCCAGGACATTCATGTTTACTTATTGTTACACTTTCTTCCTGACACTATAACTTGTGACTACAAAACCTTTTGGCAGCTTGCCCAACACAGATTGCGTTTCAAAAACAGTCCTGACTCAGAAGTGCATTAAACAAGTCCAGTGTTGCGTATTATCTGCCTCACCATTATTTAAACTCTTAATCTCAGGTAGTTTTCTTATGTCACTGCTGAGTTAGTATAGACAGTTAAATTTATTTCGGAAAACATTTAGAAATAATATATGTATATAAAAAACTATTTGTTAAGAGGCCAAAACAAGAAAAACAATCACCGTGGTCTAAAATATAACAAAAGCCAGTAAGAAAACACACACACACACACACTGTGTATATTTAATTTTTCTTTTTAAGATTTTTGTTCTTTTCAGACTGACGAAGAGGACTACAATAATGTTACTTTCTGTTGTAAAAGTTCAGTCAGGACCACTTTACTCTAAAGAAGATTTTGTGGGAGAGCAGCAGCAAGACCCCCACAGTGCAGAGTGTATGATTGATTATTATGTGCACTGCACAGAGTTTTCACAGGACTCTGTGCAGTGCTTAAAGGAGTTCATGGTCGACTCAATGACTGCAAGGTGCCCAGGTCCTGTGGCTGCAAAACAAGCTCAAATCATCACGGCTCCACCACTGTGTTTGACAGTTGGTATGAGGTGTTTGTGCTGAAATGCTGTTTGTTTTTTTTGTGGCGCTGTGCATTATGGCTAAACTTTCCCATTTTGAGCTCATCTGTCCCAAGGACATTTTTCTAGAAGTCTTGTGGTTTGTTCAGATGCAGCTTTGCTAACCTAGACTCTGCTGCCATGTTCTTTTTAGCGAGAAGAGGCTTTCTCCTGGGAACCCTTCCAAACAAGCCATACTTGTTCAGTCTTTTTCTAATTGTACTGTCATGAACTTTAACATTTAACATGCTAACTGAGGCCTGTAGAGTCTGCAGTGTAGCTCTTGGGTTTTTTGTAATTTCACTGAGCATTGCACAGTTTGACCATCGGGTGAGTGGGGCGTCCACTCCTGGGAAGATTGTGGCATTGTGTTAACACACACCTGAATGCTCCAGACAGGCGAACTGCCAAAATGTCTGCTTTTATAGAGGTTGTCACACTTGCTGATGATCAGTTAATCAAGTGCATTGATTATCAGCGCCCTCTTGATTCCTGTGGCAGCAGTAAGGGTGTACTTAATTTTTCACAGGCGTGCATAGAGTCCTCTGAAAACTTTATTTTGACTTGATTGTATGAAAATGGGGGAGCTAGGTCGGAGGTGGGTTGCAAAGCGGTTTGTAGAGGCAGCAGCGTCTAGACAGGCTAAAGCAACAAAAATGTTGAGCCTTATGTGAAATCTGCCAATTGGATGATCTGCCTTTGTGGCTTTATAGCCTGCCTGAACTAATGCTATGCTTAATTAGTCCATGAAAGTTTAATTGCCTGTCTGTGTGACATTATAGGCTATATGTTTTAATATGTAATACATAACATGAGCCTGTGATTCTCTGTCTTAGTGTTCCTAGCTACTGTTCACATCACATTTAGTGTAGTATCTCTTTTGTCCACACCTGCATGCTGCTGTGTTCATCTGTAATATTATACAACACTGAAACCAGCTGTTGTCATGGTGTCAGCCTTGAGGGACTGCTAGGACTTTCTGTGAGGGCGCACTCACAGTCTCTCGTGCTAATGGCTTCACCTTTCTGCCTATTTTTTTTTTGTTCCATCCTTGTGTGTGCAAACAGATTTGTGTTGTGCATGCGTGTGCTTGTAATGTAAGGAACAAGCAGGCTCCCCGGAGAGTCGTCTATTTGCGGTGCTGGAGGCATGTTTTTGTTTGATGGAAAGCAATAAAGAGTGTGACTGTTTACATTTGGAACTGGGAAAGCAGTTGAAGAGGTTTTATTTGTGTGAGTGTTTAAATGAGAACCAGAGAAAGAGAATAAGTGGAAGAGTGGTGTTACCATAAAATTGGATAATGTTGGTAATGCTCCACACAGTGTCTGTCAGTGTTTTCTCAGTGTTGGTATGTGCACTGGTGCATGGTATAGACAGACACACACCACCTCCCTCCCCTCTACTCACCGTCACTCCTTTCACCCTCTGTATGAGGGTCTGCCGGAACAACATTGGCATTCATATCACTACATACACACCTTTAAGATTATCATATTTCACAATCTTTCCACTCCTGTCAGGTACGTCTGCTGTTTGAACTGGTTTCTCACCTCATCGATCTGGATTGCTCCACATCGCAGTTTAATCTTCAAGTGTTTGCTCATTATATCGTAGCGTAGCTCTTGTTTGACAGGCGTTGTTTGGTTAATGATATTTTCGGTCCTGTGTTTGTATTCGGCAGCTGCTGCTCACACACTGAACACTGCGAGACTTTGCAACATGTAAAGCCAGACCAGTCTCACAGGGCGGCATTGATCTACAAAAGCCCCCAATATTTTATTGAGCAAATGCACTTTGTATCTCTTTCGTATCTCTGTCGTCATTCTTGTAAAATCCTTCCACATCAGCTTATTTAATGTGTTTGAACTCTGCTGTTTAACTTTGCCAGCTTTTCTTCTTTCTCAACTTCTCCTCCGACTTTTTGAGGTGTCACATTTTCAATCACAGAATACTAACACTGTTGGCTTTGTGTTTTCTTTTTTTTTTTTTCAGGTTTCTTCAGTCCTTTCTACAGCGCGGTGAAAGAGGCTGCCTGCTTTCCTGCCAGTGCGTCGGTGTGCTGTTTTTTGTGTGTGTTTGTGTGCAGGGGTGTATGTGAGTCACAGGGTGAATATGTCTGTGTGAATGCCTTTGTATATATATACACATCCTGGTCGGAGCGTGTTTGTCCCATGAGGTGCTCGGCAGAGATGCAGCGAGGTGTGTCCTCTGTGGTGCAGCTGCTGCTGTGGCTGCTGGGCTGCTTGTGTGCTGCTGCGACTGGCTACCCGTTCAGAACACCCCTGGACCTGGATGTGACTCCACGTGTCACTGTCTCGAGCAGTGGTAAGGACAGACATAGACACACAGATTGTTTTTTTTTTTTTTGCAAAATGCACCTTGCTGTAAAATTGTCAGTATTTTAAAATTTATTCTGTTAAAAACAGTTTTAAAGGAAAGGTTTTCTGCATTGATAAATGTGAATTCATTTTCATCTAATCCACAATTACAGACACAATCTGACTAAACTAAAAACACAAAAAGTTGTTTTGCGTCTTTTTTGTGTCTTTTTTTAAATATTTTTTTTAACTCATTCAATAGTCATGCACAGTGCCGACTGGAAAAATGAACTCTTAAACTTTGTGACTTGTGAAACCTCCATCAACCAGCATATGAGACTTTGACAGGCATGAGGAGGATTGTGGAAGTTCATTAAGTTTTCTGGGATATCTTGATTGAACAGCGCTCCTCAGATCTAAATGGGGTTATGGTCAGGCCTCTGACTTGGCCATTACAAGACATTCATTTTCTTCTTTTTCAAGCATTCTTTTGTTGATTTACTTGCATGCTTTGGTTCACTGCCAACCTCAGGTCATGGGCTGCTGAGAAATGTCTTGATTCAGTTTTGAATTCATTGTTCTATAAATGATTGCAAGGTGTCCAGACTCTGAGGTAGCAAGGCAACCCCAAACCTTGATGCAGTGATGAGGTTTTGGTGTTGGTATGCAGTGCATTATTCCCTAGCGTTGTGCTAAAGGTCAACTTTTTCCTCATCAGTCGAGAGAGCATCATCTCAGAAATGTTGCAAAACATCCAGGTGGTCTTTTAAAAACCTGAGACGTGCTGCAATGTTTTGTTGTTGTTGTTGTTGATTTTTCTTTTGGAGAGCCTTGGTTTCCTTTCATTCAAACCATTCTTACTCAGTGTTGTTGACACATATACAAGGATTGTAGCAAGTTATAAAAATGTCTGCATGTGTTTTGCGGTTACCCTTGACGTATTATTATTATTTTTTTTACCTTTTTGAGAATTGCACATTGTGTTCTTAGTGTAATCTTTGCAGGACGCCCACTCCTTGGGAGAGTAGCGACAGTCCTGGAGTTCCTTCATTTATAGTTTATCTTCTTGTAGACTGATGAACACCCAGGTCTTTAGAAAGGCTTTTGTCACCTTTTAAGTAATTGTTTATCTCTATAAGGCGTCTTCAAAGGTCCTGTGAAAAACGTTGTGCAGAAGAATGGTTTACAATGACCAGTTTTTGTTGAGAAGGGCAGACCCTTCACTCATCAGATCTGGTTTCAACAAAAGAAGACAGCGATGACCAAAATGCTTAACTCAAGATTTCAAATAGGACTTCCCATCTAGGCTTAGCACAGGGGTTCATTTACATTTTTTTTTTTTTTTTTTTTTGTCCTGAACTATGAGTGATCACCCACTGTGTTCAGTAAAGATATGAAAATGTACAACTGACTGAGATGAAAATCAGACCACATTTTAATGAGTAATCATTGCAGAAATCCTGGGATTTCCAAGCATCGCACAAATGTTTTCTTTGAATTCTCGATAAATAGCTGAAGATGACTCATAACTCAAACTCAGTCTCGCTCTTTACATGCAGTCATCAGTCATATTTTTATTAGAAAGCTGCTGATTTTTTTTTTCTTCTAAAAGTAGACTTTTAGAAAAAAAAACTCCTCACTTGTTCATTTCCTTTCTCTTTCTGTGCCCCTTTCTTTATCTAGTTTTGCTTTATTTCTTTCTTCTCTTTTACCTCGTCTCATCCCTCATTATCTCCTGAAACAATTCTTTTCTGTTTCCTTCCACTCTCTAACCTCCTCTATACCTCATTGTGTGCACACTGACTTTCATATACACTCGCCTTCCTCTAATACCTGCTTCTTCTGTTAACCATGAGGATTTTTTTTTTTCATCAGGCTGTGATTATTATTTACTTACCTCATGAGTGATGGCATGTAGCCTGAGGTGCTGCAGAGACAGAAGCAGATGAGTGTAGTGTTTACGCTGGGATCCCTGCGGAGCATCCAGGGAGTCTGACACCGCTGTAGGTAGTTGAGAAGCACCGTAACCATGACAACTGTTGTGGTATTGCACAAGTCGGTGGTATAGAGTAGTTTTCTTTTGTTCATGTATGTCAAAGTGCTGTCTGATCCTGGACTTTATTTGTTGATGCACAGACGCGTGAAAGAAATTTTCTCACGTTTCCACTTCGAATGGCACTCAGATTCTTTTCTTCTCCTACATACACTTGTAGAACAGTATCAGTCCTCTTCTTGTCTCATTTTCTGAACAGTTGTATTTCTCACAGTACATCACCTACTTACACTTAGTACCCATCTTTTTTTCCCATTACTCCTCTTGATTCGAACCTCTCTTGATACGTTTATCTCAGTTTCCGTAAATCATCAGTTAGAGCTCACTCCAGCCCACAGGTCCTCCTACACAACTCACCTCCTCACTCTTTTATCCTCTCCATATCCTCAAAGCTCCGTATCTTTTACTCTATTTTTCTTCATTAGTTTGCACTTTTCATGGTTGCACTGCCCTCTTTTTCCATTCCTTTATCTAGCCGTCACCTCCACCTATTTTCTTTCTTTCTTTCTTTTTTCTTCCTCGTTCCTCCTCCTGATGAGAAGGCTTCGATATGCAATCTTACCTCTAATCCTTTTAATCTCTGTGTTCCTTGGCAACCTAAAGTCAAAGCCTCAAAAACCTGAGGGGGGCAGAGAAGTTACACATGCATCCACACTCATTTCCAGCTACTCACACTTTGTGTTTAAACATTTCCCTTTTTTCCCTTAAATAAGGTTAAAACATTCAGATGTGTTAAAGATAATGAAATGTCAGATTAAAAGATGGCAAAGCAGTTTGGGGGGCATGCTGTGAAAAGGATTGAAAACTGTTAATGCATGCAAAAACATTTTTACTACACACCACAGTTTAACCTGTCAGGTATTTTGGGAATTTGCCTCATATTTAGGAATTTTACCCACATTTCGTTTGCACGTCAAAATACTCTGAACCAGAAACAGGCCTGAGGCTCGAGCGTGAGTTTGTACGCAGGGCTGTCACGTCACAGTCCAGTGCCTTGATGTTCATAGAGTGTGTGTGTGTGTGTGTGTGTGTCTGTTTGCACCTCTGCGAGTAACTGTGTA
>VUQI01005949.1:8155-23650 GCA_015106735.1 Paratilapia polleni
TTTTTTTTTTTTTTTTTTTTTTTTTTTTTTTTTTTTTTTTTTTTTTTTTTTTTTTTTTTTTTTTTTTTTTTTTTTTTTTTTTTACTTTAGTTAACTTTAATAACTTTAATAAGAGAAGCTCGGTTCTATGAACGGATGAACGCTGCCATACTGCCATCTTGTGGCGGGGAGGAAAAATACACGTCGGTGTTTTTTCCTGGTGTTTGTGGTGGTGTAACTGTGGAGACTCCGCTAATGTTTAAGGTTTGTTGACAGGAGGACGAGTGTAAATACAGGCTGGACAGTCCGTCCAAGCTGCTGCTAATTGTCTTTTTACGTGACGGCTGCAGTTTCTTTTAAACAGGTGTCTCAGTCGTTTTTTCTTTTATAGCCAAAGCAGAGCTAGCAAACTGCTAATTTAGCTAAGCTAGCTCGTAAGATCAGTTAAGAAAGTGAAAGAAACGATAACTAAGTAAACCCTCCAGTCAAAGACTACAAGGTTTAGAGGTCTCAAACGAAAGGATATTTACAAACGAAGACTGATATTACCGTATAAGGTGATGATTTAACGGTTAGCACTGGTTAATGTTGTGTTTATTGAAGCTAACTACCTTGTCGTGGTAGTTACTGATGGCTATTTTAGTGCCCTGACTGCAGTGATCATACACTGTGCATATTTATCTTGGCTAAAAGCGGTATCCAGTCCCTTTAATTGAGCAGAATGCACAATGTTAAAATACTATTGCAACCAAAAGTCCACAAACTTAAGATTTATTTAATAAGGAGTTTAGCAAAACATTAGCAAAATATAAAACTGCAGAACTGTACTTTTTAAAAGTACTATATTTTCTATACACGTTAAACTATAGGATTATTATATATATATACTTTGCAGCCTTTTTGATTTAGTAGCTAACAATGAGATTATTTTACTTACTCAACATACTGATGAGTAGTTTATGCGTGATTTATAAGATGACTATATTTAAAATTTACTCTGTAAGCAGTAATCAGCTGCCAAACAAACTCTCCTCTGACATATACCTATTCCTGTTTCAATAGTTTAACTACTTCACTCATTTTTTTCTAGCAACAGTAGGCGGAAAAGCACATATATTTTGTTTCCTGCATATAAAAGAAGAAGGGCCAACTTTTATATCAATATAAACCTAATATGTTTGGATTTTTGGCAGAACAAACAAGGCGTTTGAAGTAGATTGGCCGGAAATTAATTTAAAAATCTGAATTGTGAGGATTTGCTGCTCTTTGTTAACTCGTAGTAAACTCAGTATCTTTGTGGTTTGGACTGCTGCATGGCCAGAAGAAGCTAGGTTGTCCATAATGAAGAATCTAATTATAAAAATATTGAATATGTTGGAGGGAAAACAATAGTGTTAAATGATGTTGAGTTTAAGTGCAAAGTAGCAGAAAATGGAAATTGTACTTTGATACAGTGGTTGAGTAAATGGACTGTTTCCAACACTGGTTATCTGTAATGACATTCAGGAATTTTCCTGTCTTAAACGGGTCTTTCAGAGGTGACTACGCACACAAGCTTGATCGGACTGTGTACAGTAAAGGCAAAGAATCTGTGTTACCTTATTCTACAGAAATCTGACAGAAATCTCTGCATTTTCCTGCAGATAAGATAAAGAAAAATCTTCAGATTGCTAAAGTAAATGACACATCAGTTAACAAAACTCTTTAAAACTCTTTAGTGCTGATGATTTTTCTTTGGCTCTGGCTAAAATGTCTTTGGTGGTTGCCAAAAATCATTCAATGTAGGATAAGCGATCATCAGTGATCATCTATTTGACTGAACAATAACTTTCTGAAATGTTCATCTCCTCTCTCATGGTGACCCTGAATGCTGCAGATCTCAGGATGGAGTCCAGTGGGAAACCCTCAACGGCACAGATCGTGGTTTTAGCCACCAGCTCGGCTCTGACGGCCCTCTTCTATTCCATTTATAAGAGCAGAGCTACAATAGTTGCGAGATTAAAGGTCAGCCACATATTTGCATGCTCTATTTGTCATGTGAAGGGTGAGAATTAATTGCCTGCAGTGTTCCAATTTTTTGTTGTAAATACAGTTTTTTTCTACAGGAAGCAAAGAAAGTCTCCATTGACCAGGATTTGAAAACCATCCTGTCTGAAACTCCTGGAAGATGTGTCCCATACGCCGTCATAGAAGGTTTGCTGGTCCACTTTGAAAAACTGAATAAAGTAATTTTTGCACTTATTAAGCGTCCTGAAAAATAACAGTGCCTTTATTTATTGCACACTGCAGGTGTGGTAAGAACTGTGAAGGAAACACTGAGCAGCCAGTTTGTTGATAACTGCAAAGGCGTCATTGAGAGGCTGACGCTGAAGGAGGAGAAGATGGTGTGGAACCGCACCACTCACTTATGGTAAGTCCCTGAGAGGGTTAAAATAAAGCTCTCTTTCTGAATACAGACACTCTGAATGTTTTGTCAGTTCAGCTGATATGAATAATATTTTCTGTTTACCACAGTAAACATCTGCACTTTATTCAAAAAGGAGCAATATTTATATTCAGTATTTTTTGGTTTAATAATGGCATAAATCATCCATCTACTCGGAGGGAGAACATGATTACATACTGTCGTTCAACTCTCGCATAAAGCAGTAACGTCAGTGTTTTATGAGAGGGAGACCAGATGGTAACACTGACGCAGACAGCAGCCTGCTAAACAACGCAAGAGCCAAACACTCTAACATAAGCTTATTTCCTGCTGAAGTCATCTTCCTGTTAGTAAACTTATAAAGATCAATACAAGTTTTGTCTCCACACCTCGGGTGGTTAAAGGAATGACTGGTGGTTAAAGGAAGGGGGAATGCTACCAACAGGTTGTCCATCCATCCATTTTCTGCCACTTATCTGGTTGTGTGGGCAGCAGTCTAAGCAGAGACACCCAGACCTCCCTTTTGAGGTGTTTCCAAACCAGCCGAGAAACATAATCTTTCCAGCGTGTCCTGGGTATGCCTGGGGTCTCCTCCCAGTTGGACATACCCAAAACATCTCACCTAGGAGGCACCCAGGAGGCATCCTAATCAGATGCCTCAACCACCCAACTGCCTCCTTTCGATGTGGAGGAGTAGTGGCTCTACTCTGAGTGAGCTCCTCACCCTGTCTCTAAGGGAGACCCCAGACACCCTTCAGAGGAAGCTCTTTCCTTCTTATTCTTATTCTCATTTTATCTTTCTCATTCTTTCAGTCATTACCTACAGCTCATGGCCACAGGTGAGGTTAGGAATGTAGATCGACTAGTAAATCGATATTCCCGTCTTCACGCTCAGCTATCTCTTGATCACAACGGACCAGTGCACCAGTCTGTCTGTCATTCTCCCTTCAGTTGTGAACAAAACCACAAGGTAGTTGAACTCCTCCACTTGAGGCAGCAACTCCTTCCCAACCCGGAGTGGGCACTCCACTTTTTCCAGCTGAGAGCCATGGCAGACTCATCCCAGTGCAAGCTGGAGGTTGTCATTCAGTGAAGCCAGAATGGGGTCCTGTTTGTAGTGTAGATAGTTTATTAGCTTCTGCAGCACTATACAAAACTTGCAATGTCACAGTTTGATGGTAGAGTCTGACACACTCTAATCAGACATTAACTCGTCTTCAACCTGCCAGCTGGCTGGTGTAAAGTGTGTGTGATGTTGTGTGCTGATGTGTGATTAGCGCAGGTTTTACTTCGGTGCATTAACAGCAAGCAAGTGTTGGTCATGGGTGTTGCTTCCTGCACACTCTATCCAGACAGCTCTGCCAACTAAACCAAAGGAAAGAAATACTTTCAGTAGTGCATGAAGCAAACTATTTTCCGCTGTGTGCTACATGTAAAAAAGGACAACTGGCAAATATTCCACCCTGATTCTCCCAAAATTGTCTGACGTTCATGAATGAAAACTGCTTTATTTTAGTCTATTTTATTCAGGCCTTGCATGTTACACAGACAGTGTGCAAAGAACATACAGTATAAGGTCCACAGACTATGTAGCAGTGACTGAACAGGCTCAGGCAGAAGCAATGCTCATATGTGCCAGACCTACCTTCTTCTCATTAACTCCAAAAAGAAGAAGAAATAGAAAAGACAACAATAAAATTATTCACACTTCAAAAATATATTTTTGGGCCATTCCTTTGAAAACCTTGAAAAAATTTTACATCAGCAGTTTTCCATAATTTAACCCCACTAATAGAAACATATCTTTTTTTTAATCCCTTTATTTATTTTACAGTGAAATTACAAAAAAAAAACACCTTTTGTTCCTCTCTTAACACACTCGGCACACTGGGTTTTTGTTTTTGTTTTTTTTTTTACAAAAATAAGAATCCTTAAAATAAACAAGCAAACTAGAGATGAAATTATTTGCTGATTAATCAAAAACAAAAATGCACAAGATATTGTTGGTTTTCTTCATTTCTTCATTTTCTATCATTACAAACTGAGTTTTGTGCTGTTGGTGTAAAGACGAGACATATGAACATGTGATTGATGGGTATTTGTTGCTATTTTCTGATACATTACTGGCCAAGTAATTATAAAGCAACCGTAACTGTGATGTTTCCAAACAGGAACAGCACAGAGAAGATCATCCATCAGCGCATTAACACGGTTCCGTTTGCCCTCGGGTCACATGATGAAGATATCACTGCCACAGTCCGAGTTATACGTCCATTGGATGCTGCGGAGTTAGATCTGGAGACCACCTATGAGAACTTCCACCCCACAGTCCAGTCCTTGACCAGTGTTATTGGCCACTTCATCAGCGGGGAGCGACCGAAGGGCATCCATGAAACAGAGGAGATGCTGCGTGTGGGAGACAGCATCACAGGGGTGGGAGAGCTGGTGTTGGATAACAACCTGATCAAACTCCAACCCTCCAAACAGGGCTTCAGTTATTTCCTCACTCGGCTGGACTACGAGTCTCTCCTGAGGAAGCAGGGGAACAGTGTCAGACTGTGGAGGATTCTGACGGTTGTGTTCGGGGTGGCAGCCTGCTCCACGCTCCTCTACATCCTGTGGAAGCAATACATGCACCGCAGACGGAGCAAGAAGGAGAAGAGCATGCTCGAGGAGTTTAAGGAGCAGCAGAGGAAACGTTTGCAGGAACTCAACATAGAGGAAAGCAGCGTGCCTCCCACCAGCTGTACTGTCTGCCTGAGCCGGGAACGCTCCTGTGTGTTTCTAGAGTGTGGTCATGTGTGTGCCTGCAGCCAGTGCTACGAGGCCCTGCCAGAGCCAAAGAAATGTCCCATCTGCAGGGCGATTATTGACAGGGTGGTGCCTCTTTACAACAGCTAATGTGTGGACGTCTTCTCAGCTTCTTGCAGTCATTGTATACCTTGGAAATTGTCTTTCAAAACCTGTCTTCTCAGGCTTAAAATGGGCACTTGTTTCAGCTTTTACTGTGGCAAATCTCTGTGCTGAATAATGGTGCAGTTACATCTCCAATCAAATCTTCAAATCTAATTTGGAAACTGGAATTCATCTTGACTGAGAAAATGAATTTTCTTGTGTCATCTTTGGAGATAAAATGAGATCTTTTTGTGCTCAGACTAACAGATCTTGGCCCTGCTTCCTGATGACAATCGATCTAAGAAGTTGAAGCATTTTGTGAGACAGCTAAAAATGCAGTTCATCAGTTAAAAAGCTTGAATGTTGCGCAGACATTTGTGATTGTTCATTGAGAAAACACAGCTTAAAGGTCAGTCAACAGCTCTCTCTGCTTGTTGCAGAGTCAAGTTTTGGACAGGATACCAACTGATTTAGCCACTGCCTAGATTTGTCCCCTTTAGGAAGATTAAGTCACAGCACCTCTATAATATAATGCACATAAACACTTACTACTTCCTGTCATTCTTGTAGGCTCGTGACAAGCAGCAGGCACACCATAACAGAAGAGTGTTATTTCAGCCAAAAAAATCAAATTAAAAGTGTTCCATCACTGATTACAGTTTGATTTTGTTTCAGGTTATTACATTAATTTGCTGTACAAAAACCATGCATCTCATTCAAAGAGGAAAGATGTATGTACAAGATTTACCTGCTTTTCACCTGCAGTCTCTGGGTAGGTAGTCACAGGGCTTAGAAATTAGCATAAACAATAAAAACTGCAATTAAAAGCTCTTTTCAGTCCCTTCTGCAGCTTTTCACAGCCAGAGCAGAAGGCACTCTTTAATATGTGGGTATTTCTAAGAATGTTTTAAGTTATTATGCGTTTGGGAAACATCTTATAATTAAAAAAAAATAATGAGATGGATAATATGATCATCTTAGCCTTAAGGTGCTTTTGGAAAAAGGGGTTCATTTTGCTATCTTAATTTGATTTGTTTTCCTGCTGGCATTCTTTTTTTTTCTTCTTTTTTTTTTATTTCCAGCTCTATGTATTTATTCTTGGCTCCATTAAAGCTTTGCATGATTCAGTATTCAAAATAATTGTCACCTTATATTGGGTGCAGCCGCTCAGTTAATCCACTGTCTGAAACAAGGTGATTTAGCTCCTCCCCATTTAAGGCCACCCTTCATTTAAAGGTACTTATTGTAACTACCCTCTGCAAACTTTAACTAAACCTTTCACCACCAGGGGGAAGTGTTTTACCAATGGGTGTGTTAAAATATTTATAGATTTGTGCTGCTGTATAACATTTCTTTTTAAATAATCCCATTTCCTAATCCCAGCCCCACCATTATAAATAACAAAGTGCTCTTAATGAGTTGCTGGTTAAATAAAGGTTTCACTGACTCACAGCACCATCTTGTGGTATAAATTGGTATTACAGGAAAGTACACCTGGTCCTAGTTCAACTTCAGTCATCTCTTCAACACAAAACAAACATGTCAAGTCAAAGTTTCTTCACATTCTGTTGTTAGCTTTGGTTAATTTTAAAAGTTTTAAACTGTTTTTAAACACAAGAATTTACAATAAGTACCTTTAAGCCAGCTTTCTTCTGATTGGGTCCTCCATGTAAACAAAAGGATTTTCGAATATTCGAACAGTCATCAAGTTACTAAAAAATTAAATTGTTTTTGCAACTTTTTTTTTTTTTTGTATCTATAATACTGTGTATATTTTCACTTGTTTTTATGGCTCATTGGTAGGATGTAATGCACTACTACTGCCAGAAGGTGGTGGTAAAGCATCTAGAAGCTGTTTGCCAACCCTCATTAAAGGAGGGGTGGGCAGCTTTTCACCGCTGCACATTGTTTCTCAGCCAGTGAATTTACAAAACATCTCCTGTACCCACCACTTCAGATATTGAGTTTGAGAGCATGTGCCGGGCATAGGAGTGCTGCTCTGCATGTGCACAAGCAGTGATTGATTGCTCTGATTGGTTGTTTTCATTCAGGTGTGGTGGATTCTTGCAAATGGCACACAAGGTGGAGCCATATTTTTTTCATAGATGATCTCTGTTATATTCAACTTCAACAAATATGACAAAAAGTAATATTTATAGATGCTACCTACTGAACCTTTAAACAACTACCGTGCATCAGACCAGTAAAGCGTGTGGGATGTGGTGATATTAGATGCTACTGTGCAGACAGGAGAAACATGCAAACAAAAGATGACTACAGCCATTAAAAAATCTCGTCCTTTGGAAAATAACTAATAACGAGGTCCGGTGCAAACTGCGCCAGTTAAAGTCTGCTACAACTTCACACTGTCATTCGAGAGCAGTTTGGGCTGGGGAGCATTATTTGAAGAATAGTCTTATAGTTCCCAAACTATATAATCAAATGATATTTTGGCTGGAAAAGCCCTTTCTTATCATGGACTTCATACAGATCCAAGAGTAGAAAATACAGTTTGAAACTAAGCATTTAGAGCAGTCAAACAGCAGAGCTTTTGGCTCACGGGGGTTACTTGTAGATACACTGATCTCATGTGTAATATGAGTACTGACCATTATAACAGTACTTATATGACAAGAAATCAGGAAAAGCATAACAGGTCCCCCTTAAAGTCTTATTGTTTTAGCTTTAGTAAGGTCTCACAGTTCATTCCAGGTTGTGTTTTGTGCGGAGGAGGCAGAGCAAAGGCTGTGATTCACACCACAGAGAGGAAGGTGGGTGACTGGGGGAAGGGGGGATAATTGTGCAACTTTCTGTCGTTCTGAAGAGTGGGAGCAAGCTGACCCTGTCGTGTTCTTTCTTGACTTTCCTCTGGGCGCCTGCTAATAAAGAGGTGTGCAGCGGGTGCTCGGGCTTTAGTGCATTCAGCCACAGTACACAGAGCAAGTGGCAGCTTAAGTACTGTGCAGGGGTAACCTCTGAAACACTACAGCCACTGACTGTCGGACTTGAAACCAACTCGCTGGCTGTTTGCAGCTGAAACCTCATTAAAGACAAAAGCAATGTTGACCAAGCAATGTCAAAAGGCTGTTTCACTTTTGTTATTAGTCAGCTGTTTATGGAAGGTGGAGATTTCTGCCAGGAGAGGGGGATGTTGGCCTGTGAGGGAAACCAGTGATTCAGGTCATGGAATTAAAGAGCATGAATAGGCACAAAAATGTGTCTGTTAAACTCCTCCTGAATAACATATAAAATAGTTTAATATTCAGAAGGCACGTTTTAAATATTATGAATCCAAAAGCAGTTTATAAGATTGTGCCTTTTTGTTCTGTGGCACAAAACTAATCATGCCTTTTTTCATTTGGTGGTTTCACTTTGGAGCTGCAAAAGGTTTCATCTTAAGTCCGTGTAAAGGTATGAAACCTTCATTTTGCCCACAAATAGATGACTGTATGCAATTTTAGTCAGTGAAATTGACAGGCAAAATGTTAGGACAGAGGTAGGAGAAAATGCTTTAGCACAGCTCAATTTTAGGCCAGCAGGGATTCATATCTGGCTCCGGAGGAGGCCATCTTACAGCAATTTGAGCACACAAAAATGCCCTTTGTATGTCCAAATGATTCTGTATTATTCACAGAAAAAACGGCCAATTTTATCATCCCACTTGATGCCATGAAACCTCAGATGTATAATTTAACATTATATTGGAGCTTTGGCATTATCTTTGCATTAGTATTCAGCGGCTGGTCCACAGATATTTATTTTCCAGGAGTGAGCCGGTGCTGGATGGTCTCTGAAGAAACCTGAGCTAAATGTCAGACGTACAGTGTAATCGAGCAGAGAGAGCATTATCCACTCCTTCCTGTTGAATGTACTGATGGCCCTAAAAGCTCACTTCACCATCTGGCCTGTAACTGTCTTAAAGACATGCTGCTAATTTTTTCTTGCAGTGTTACTATTGACATTTACATGTTTCCCAACACACTGGCAGTGTGATTCTGCAGGGATGACATTGTAGATGTGTCAGTTCTTCCATCAGTCCATGACTTTGAGACATGTTTTGATTTGTTCTAGTTTACCAAAGTGAAGACATATCTCACGGGAAATATGATAAGGCCTTAGAGATAAAGTGAGGAGCTTGGACACTGGGGAGAAGCTCAGAGTTGAACCAAGAAAGGAAACAGCTGAGGTGGTTGGGGCATCTGCTTACAGTGCCTCCTGGAAGCCACCTACGTAAGGTGTTTTGGGCATGTCCAACTGGGAGGAGCCCCCGGGGCAGACCCAGGACATGCTGGAGAGAGTGCCTCTCTCAGCTGGCTTGGGAATGCTTCTGGGTCCCACCAGAGGAGCTAGAGGCAGTGGCTGGGTAGAGGGATCTCTGCTTAGGCTGCTGCCCATGTGACCTGGACCCTGATAGGCAGCTGCAGATGGATGGATGGATGGATGGAGCTTCAGTTTAAGTTGGAAAAATTTTATTCAAATAGTCTAAAATAATTTATATTTGTCCTTACTTTGAATGATGCTAAACCTTTAACCTGCAGAGTTTGGTTATGATTTTTTAAGTTAGATATATCAAAATTTACTACCTCTCGCTGTTATTAACGTATCCCATGTTGTTCCACATAAACATACTCTTTGCCTCACATTTAGTTTGCTGGGATCTGGTCATCTTCTCCCCAGAGGATGCATCCTAATCTTCTCAGAGTTTTCCTGTAGTGACACCAGCACTTTGATATTTTACATTAAGACCAAAATATACTGAGGATGATTTTAAGACATTTTAAAACATTCATTGTCCCCTCATGATGAAATTTTCTTTATGTCAGCCTCAGATGCATGTCTAATCAGCGTACAAATTCACAAAACTACTATAGGATGGCGATATTTTGAACATTAACCTTTGAATGTGGCATCCAGGCTTGTGCCACTGCCATCTTTCTCAGGGGGACTGACTATGAGCTCTAACCTGTTCCTTGATAAAATGTCAGACATTTGCACTGTTTTTTGAAGCTCCAGTGGCAGAAATGCCAAAATCAAACAATACTGCATGTAACAGGTGAAAAGATACACAACATTTTACTGCATAAACTTATATATGTGATATATCACAATTTGTCATTCTTCTTTTAACGCTGACTTAATGTTAACACTAACTTGTGTCCGATATAGAAGAAGTGTGAGGATTTTAATTAAAGTAATGTATCAGAAAGATATTTATCATTTGGCTTTGCTACTGTATGTGTTAGGTAGTCCTGAATCATTTAAATTATCTGTCTGGTAAATCTGTTTCATGACACTAACATAACAAACAGTAAGAGTTTACTTATGTAAATACCTGAATTGTAGCTACAGAAACATGCAGAGCTGCACAGCATTGTTCAGACAGACTTTGGTTAGAAGACAGCAAGGGGAAGACACTTGGAGCCTAATTACATTCAGTCTGTAGCTCTCATTTTAAGTCAAACAGGGCAGACAACTAATGATTAATCCCATTATACATTTTACAACAGAACGTCACAAAAAAAGCAGCTGCAGAATTGTATTTTTAACATTATAACTGTCACTGTTATTTGGGTATGATAACTGTAATTTTTCATTTAACGAAGTGTCTTGTATCAGAAATACAATTATGTAGACAGTTATGTAAAACCAAACTGCTTGAAAATCGGCTGAAAATTCAGCGAATAATGATGATTTTTTTTTTTTTATTTGGACAGCCCTTCATTAGACTCATTAGACTTTCTGCTCCTTCTGTCTAATACGGAGCGTCGTGTTGACCAATCCTTCCAGTGAACAGCAGCTACCAACGCTGCACTGTTGTTGTTTAGTCTAAACTAAGGTTTGGTGCCTTTACAGATCCAATGTGATCTGCAAATTGTAACATACATATACTGAAAGTGTATGTGGAAAAACCTGAAACTGTATTTATTTTTCACAGGCTGTTCGTCTGTTTTGAATGTTTTCAGAATGTACTGGTACTTCTTTATAATTTTAAAAGGGAAAAAATTCGGAGGCATGTTCCTTTTTTTAAATACTGCTGTTGAATAACAACGCGCTGCAGAGATGGCAGCAAAACATCTTGAAAAATGCAAAAAGGATCAATCTAAAAAAAGCAGCCAATGAACAAAAACAAAGGAAGAGGCAAAGACTGAGGGATCAGAGACAGACAGGCTTTTCTCATTTCTGTAATTTGTACCTCTTCTTCTCCTCCGTCCTCCTGTCTGTCACCCAGATATCAGTCTCAGTACGCCATGTTGAAGGATGTCTCAGTTCCAAAAATGCATCTGGAGGACACGGGAGGCTTTTCAGAGGAGCTACAATCGAGGATGCACAGGTGTAGCCTTTTTAAGTGTTTTTATATTAAAAAACAGGCATGACACACAGCTGGAATACACAAACCATGGGGAGAGGAGGACTCTTTAAACAACTCTTACTTTTTAACCTTATGTTGTTTCAGTTATTTAAGATAATCAAACCTTTTGCCCTTCAGTGTTTCTGTGTGTGTGATTAAAAAAGATATCCATTATCTTGTCACATTGCACCATGTTGTGACTTTGATCAAAAGTGGTCCTAAGTATAAAAAAATAAAAATAAAAAAATCACGAGCACCAAAACAAATTAGTTTTAGTTAGTGTTAGTTGTTCCAAATTTCATATTTAACTGACTAACTTTAAAATGAGGCTACGAAACAAGGATTTCTCATTTTGTTGAAAGCCTGCTGCCTCGACTCCTATCTCCTCATCTCCTCCACTTGCATCTCTGGTGGGAAGGACCACGAGAGTCTTGGGGCCCTAGGCAAAAATTCACAGGGGGCCCCTCCAACCAGAGTTCATGCACATTATGTTATAAATAATAAAATTAATTAATCAATTTAAGTGTATTTTTTTGGTGACTGAACTGAAATGACAAAAGAGGAACATGGCATATTATGTTACAAGGAGTCTTTAGAGTGCAGTGCACATACAGTATAAACAATTAAAAGTGGAATTCTGAACTTATAGTTAACACTATCAGCATTTGGAGGAACCACCTTATCTCCTCTTTGCTGCTGGTGCCAGATATTTGAGTAACGATTCTGAGAAAAGATAATAAAGTGACTTACAACAGTAGCATGGTAATAACATAAAGCTTACAGAATTAGAATTCCTCAAATTCAACTTCTGAATATTTTTCTTGGGCACATTGTTCACTATACAGTGTTTACCATTTACTTTTCATTTGACAGAAGCAATGTAATAGTTCCAGTACAGAGGATTCAACTTAGCTCTTAGTAGCCAGTGCAGGCTCCAGGAGAGTTTTACGTAATGAAAAGAAGCAGTTTTTACCATCATAAAACCACTAAGCCTAGACTACAGATATGGAAAATACAATAAAATATACACGCCACACTGCACATATAGGACAATATTTTACACCATCACACCTTAGAGTATCTTAGAGTACACGTCCAAATTTCTTTGCATCTAAATTTCATAACTTAGCATTCACAGCTTGACAGTTAGCTCTGTCAGACAGCTTTCATCAGTTAACTAAAAAAAGTATTGTTCAAGAGAGCAGATTTCACCCTCCAAATCACTCCATTACTGGTATCCTACAAAACAACAGGTTATGGTTATAAAGTGTTTATACTCTAACTACTAGCTTCTACTTTCTTTCAGCTTGCCAGCTACTCATTTTCCGGTACCCCGACTCGGTCACATCACAGGCAGCAGAGATGGACACACCAGGCTGCTGTGCAAGCAAAGTTAACTAATGTTAAACATCAAAGTAAATGAAAGAAAAAATGTTGGTGGGAGTTACATTACAGACTAGCAGCGTTTAGTTATTTGGTATTAAATTTAATTGTTATTATCTGCTCCACTCACCACTGTCTTTGCTTTTTTCTCATCTTCCCCTTTTTTGTTTTTCTTTTTTCACTCCCAGAAGGATAACTCGTCTTTATCGAAGCTTGCTTCCACCACCGAAAACATTTCTTTTTTCCGTGACTGAAAAAATAAACAAAAAAACCAAACATTTTTCGCAATCTGTAACTTTTGTCAGTGTCAACTTGTTGTCTCATAATTTTGAGTTAGTAAGATGAAATTTTGAGATACTAACCTGAAATGTTGAGTTACAGACAACAAATAAATAAAAATTTCAGTGGCGGAAACAAACTTCCATACATCTTCATTTTCACTGACTGGCATCAATCATTAGGTTCGTTCAGGTCCTGAACACCAAGGTAGGGCACCGACCACCAAGGCCGGGCACCAAGCAGTTGCATGCCTGGCCTGGTGGCAAGTGGTGCCTCTGGGAGGGACTGCAAAGAGACGAGAGAAATCAAGGATGTGCATTCTGGAAAATGAGAAAGGAGGCAAATAGCACTACGGAGAGTAATAGAAGATAATAAGGTACAGGTGAACTCAATCAGACATTAAGAAGAGCGGGAAAAATAACAAAGGATGAATTTATAAACACATGAAGAGTTAACCTTTAAAATAAAACGGGAAGTAAACTCAAAGGGAGCCTCAAAATCACACAGAACACAGTGAAACACAGAAAAAGGAAAACCTTCAAAGTCTAAAAGGCTGTCATCACTTTAATGGATGATTTGAGTCCATTATTCAATATGTGGTATCCATCAGTGGGGAAACTACTTCCTCAAGCAGCAGTCTTTCCTAATTTGCAACTCTATAGTGTTGTTCTGTGACATGGAGAAGAAATCAAGCAATGATACGAAAAGATCGCGTTTGTAAAAACATTATTGTTCAGCTAATAGTCGCACATTAACAAACAACCCTTTTCCTTTGTGCTGCAAACATGAAAGCAACAGCTCTGGTCCAACACCATGGAAACCCATCAGTCCAGTCGTGCGGTGCTTTTAGCATCAGTAGCAGTCACCGTTCTGACAGTGAGGGAACCATCAAAGACATTCCTTTTATTATCTCCCACTTAACAGTTTTGAATTTCAATGCCACATGAGGACTGTGCAAAAACTGCACCGTAAGAGCTGAACACAGGCTTATTGATTGAAATGAAATGTTTACTGTACAGCATTTACTCTGGGATGAATGAAATTTGCCATTTAAAAGAGATCACATTTTCATGCTCAGGCGCCAGCTAGCTCTGAGTCAAATAACATGTCTGATATGTTTTTCTCAGAGAGTATGATTAATCAGACAAATAACACCTTAGACTCTATCTGAGTAGCACATTTGTACTTCATAAAAGTTCTTTTATACTTTATAATAAGTGGAAATGGCATTTCTCTCTGCTAGTGCCTTATTAGAGAGAGGCACCCTTGAATCACTTCAGCTTTCCTCTTCTTTTTTTCTGAGAAGTGTTATTAACCGGCAAGGCAGTGGATTGATTTTTTTCCTTTTTTTGGGTGCAGTTAGCCTCCAGACATGGTCACACACTGTTCAGTTCAAGTATTTGAGTGTTGTTGCATTAAAAGAATAAAATTCTCAATGCACAGCTGGTATTCTGCAATAAAAGCAAGGTTACTCTAAAACTCACACGATTCCTGCACTTCAAAATGAGAGCGAGTTACTAATCATTTCTCTCTGGGATATTATTCTGTTTTCTGTAATCTGTGTTATGCTTCTTATTTCTTCATTTTAATATCAAGCTGAAACAACCGGAACTTCTCCAACTGTGTTTCACATTTAATACATGAGGTGGAAAGCCTTGCATTCAAAGTCTTAGGTAGATATTTGTTATTATTATGTATTTTAGTATTATTGGGACAATATACTTAAAATATTAAAAGCACTTCATTTGCTGAATGGATTCTTTGTTATGTTTTATATTATATATTACTAACACACTTGATTTTGCACGTTCCTGAGTTCTGGTATAGTGTTTGTTAAATTTTGGTTCCTGCTTTGATTTTATTGATTTCTTTTTTTGAGTTTCTGATGTTCTTATTTTCCCCAGTGTTTCCCCATCTTTGTCTCCCTCTGTTCTGTGCATTAGTTGCCTTGTCTTCACTGTCTCCTTTTCTTGTTTTATTTTGAGGATTGCTTTTCCTTGTGTCGCCTGTACCTTTACTTCCTGTCTTTGTCTTCCCTATGACTCCCTAATTGTTACTGCCTGTATCCTGTCTTCATCTGTATGAGTTCCTTCCTTTGTGACTGTCCGCTCCACCCTAATTAGCTGCACCTGTGCCTTGTTTTGTTCCTACCTGTGTCTTCTTGTGTAATCAGCCCTGTGTGTGT